>JAVQJS010140627.1:12500-19496 GCA_036024795.1 Galaxias rostratus | reverse complement strand
TGTGTTTCTCTGTCGGTCCGTGTGTGTGTGTGTGTGTGTGTGTGTGTGTGTGTGTGTGTGTGTGTGTGTGCGTGCGTGCGCCTCCCAGCCGCTGTCCTCCATGCCGGAGACGGTGCTGTCGGGCCGGCGGCCGCGGGACTATGGCGGCGGCGACGTCACCAGCAGCAGCGGCAGCAGCAGCGGCGGCGAGGGGGGCCACAGCCCCGACCACAGCAGCTCCTCCGACTCGGAGCACGAGGACGACACCACGGGACCCCTGGAGGAGGAGGAGGAGGACGAGAGGAGGCGCAGGAGGCGGCGGCAGGCGGGGGAGAAGAAGGTGGTGTCCTACAACCTGGGGGACACCAAGGAGTGGAGCTCCGGGGAGCGCTCCGGTGAGACCCCCACCCTGGCCACGTTAGACGTCTGGGGCCCCCCGTCTGTTTTACGGGCTGTCATGGTGGAACGGAACGGGGCTTTATGGGGGAGGTACTGCTCCCATTATGGAAGGCCCGAGACTGGGAGATCTTCCTGTTCTTCTCCCTCTGTGCACAGCTCTCTCTCTCTGTGCATAGCTCTCTCTCTCTCTCTCTCTCTCTCTCTCTCTCTGTCTCTCTCTCTCACTTTTCCTCTCCCTCTCGCTCTCTTTCCATCCTTTAGTCCATGTGCCTGATGTCTTCCAGATGACTGCGAGGGTCGGCTTTAATTACCCAAAAAAAAAAGAGCCCGTGCTCGAGCGCACATGCACACACACACACACACACACACACACACACACACACGTTCCAGCCACTGTCGTTGTGTGGTGGCGTCAGCGGACCGGGGCTAAACTACAGATGTGAATCAGCCGTGAGTCCGTTGTTGAACTAATGACAGGATGAACCCGGTCCATCTGTCCTAATTAGGGTCACAGCATTCTAATGGCAGTTCAACAGTGGGAGGCGAGGGGGGAGGCACTCACACACCGGTCCCCTACACACACACACACACACACGCTCATACACACCCGTAAGCGCTCACACAGTCGGGAGAACTACTGAGTGGAGACAGGTACTCTCTCTGTGTCCCTCTTGCATATCCCCTATTACCCGCCAAAGGAAATGGAAAAGGGCTTTTAACAAAAGGACAAAAGTATAAAAGGGAGATTTTAGAGTGTGTGTGTGTGAGTGAGTGTGAGTGCGAGTGAGTGTGTGAGTGTGTGTGAGTGTGAGTGTGTGTGTGGGTGTGAGTGAGTGTGTCAGTGTGTGTGTGTGTGTGTGGGTGTGGGTGTGGGTGTGAGTGAGTGTGTCAGTGTGTGGGACCTGAAATGTGTGACTGCGTGGAAACACGGGAGAGGCAGATTGATAAGCTCCGCACCGCTCTGGGTTTCTGTAAAGTCCCAAATTCCATAAAAACCCTCCTTTCTACTCCCCCCGCAGTCCCAGGGTGCTCTGCGCGGGACACAGAGGTAACTGTGTTTGTTTGTGTCTGCTAGGGAGGAGCGGGGGGCTTTGTGGGGGGGCTGGGGGCAGGCGGAGGAGTGAAGGACAAAGCAGTGCTTTTGGCTGGCTTTGAGGGGGGTGCTGTGCTGGAGCTTGGCCCTAGGAGCCTGATGGGGGAGGCCTGGGCTAAGCCCTATAATGCGCTCCGTTTGGCAACTTCCCACCCTCGGAAAGTTCGACGACGGCGCGCGCGCACACACACATGCACTCACTCACACACATATCCGTGCGCTCACTACATGCACGGAGAATTTGTGTACACACACACACACATGTCATCTGAAACCGCACTCCTGCAAACACACACACACACACACACACACACACACACAGAAATGTCTTTTGGCGTCGCAACACACTCGGATGTACACACATCCTGGCTGTCGGACAAGCTGGAGTAAGTTCAAGTTGCGTGCCGGGAGACTGTTTGTGTGTGTGTGCGCGTGTGCGTGTGTGTGTGTGTGTGCGTTTGCGTGTGCGTGTGTGTGTGCGTGTGTGTGTGTAGCTAGAGGGCCGGTGATCTCTAATCCGTCCTGGGGAAAGAGCAGCCGGGTTGGAGAAAAAAAAAAACACATGCTGCAGTCATTACTGAGTAGCTCACACACACACACACACACACACACACACACACACACACACACACACACACACACTGCGCAGGCAGCCAGTAGGCTAGGGCAGCAGAGCCAGGCAGTGGGAGTCTTAATGCCACACTTCATTTCCAAGGCCAGACCTAAGCCTGCCAGCCGCCGCCGAATGAAAAGCTGAGGAGAGAGTGACAGACTGAGAGGAGGAGGAGGAGGGGATGGAGAGAGAAAAAGAGAGTGATGTGGGTTAGCGAGGGGAGACGAGAAGGGAGGGGGGGTCGGATCAATTGAACACACAGGCTAGACAGACTGACAACATGAAAGAAGTACTAAAACAGAAAGAAAATGGAGCACGTCTTCTCCCATTGGCCAGGGTTATTTAGGTCACTGTCTTTCCTTGCTTCCTTCACTTATTTTTTTCATTTTCTTTCTCTCACTCTCTCTCTCCCTGTCTCTCTCTCTCTCCCTCTCCCTCTCTCTCTCTCTCTCTCTTAGGTCGGGTACACTGGAAACCACCAATGAAGCCGCTCCGGCCCAGCCCAAGCCCGGCCCCCTCCGCCTCCCCAGCCCTCTCTGGTCCAATCAGACGCTCCATCTCCTGCCCACGCTCCATGGCCTCGATGATGGCGCAGGCGGCCGCCAATGACGCGCGGCCCTCGCTGCCCAAGCCCGCCCCCGTCCCCGTGGCCACGCCCCCGCCCAGGCCCAACACCACCTCTCTCCGTTCTCATTCGCTCAGTCGCAGTGGCTCCGCCCACCGTGTGCCACACAGCAGCAACCTGGCCCCCATTCACGCCAACGGGGTGAGTGACGACGAGCGGAGCACACACACACACACACACACACGCACACACACACGCACACATACACTCCGCCTTGTTGTCTGTCCCAGTCTTCGTCCTAGTGTGTTCACTACTCGTCCATCTTGCCCTCTCTGTCACCATGTTAACCTTTGTCCTGATCTAGGACAGTTTGTTCTCGTGCGATGGCCACCTAGCCTCACCTATTGATTCAAATGCTGTACTAAACTCAACTCAACTCGGAGCTGGTCGACGCCCATGGCCCTGTTTGAGGAAAAATTGCTACGCCACCTCCAACTTGACTTCATCAGGCGGTTAGCGCCAACAAACTCTGCCGCCATAAAAAAAAAAAGAAAAGAAGTGAAGAGCCACGCTAATTGGCGCGAGCGACAATTCCTGGCACAATGGTGCCGCAATGCAGAAGGACACTGGTTCATTTCACCTTTTTTCCCCTCTCCAATTCCCCATAGAGTTTGATTGATTTGAGAGTTGCACACTGACAGTATATGAGGCTGCCATTATCCACACTCTCAGGATGGAGAATAATGCAATGAAAAGACTCGGCTTCTTTCAGGTCTCAAACCATTCAGCGTTTTCTCTCAGTACACTGCGTGTATGTGTGTGTGTGTGTGTGTGTGTGTGTGTGTGTGTTGGTGTGTTTGTGTGTGAGTGTGTGTGTGTGTGGGTGGGTGGGTGGAGGAGGGGGGGGGGTTGTCTTTCATGCAAGCCTCTTGTGTTTGCGTGTAGGGAGGCATATTTGACCTGCGTGTGTCTGTGTGTGTGTGTGTGCGTCTGTGTGTGCGTGCGCTTGCGCATCCACAGGGGGAGCCGGTCCTGAGTCTCCGGGATAAAGAGCAGGAGGCAGAGCTGACGAGGCAGAGTCTGGCCGCACTCTCCGCCATGAGGATCCGCTTCCCCGGGAAGACCGAGGAGGAGGCAGAGGCCGTGCTGGACGAGGTGTGTGTGTGTGTGTGTGTGTGTGTGTGTGTGTGTGTGTGTGTGTGTGCGTGTGTGTCTTTGTATTCAGGCTTGTGCGCACGTCTGTTTGCTTGTGGACCGTTTATTTGTGTGCGACAGCGAGAGACGGCGCAGGGAATTTGATTTGTGTGTGCTAGTCAACATACGTGTGCTCAGGGATGCACAAAAGGGAGCGGGGGGCTAGAGCGAGTGCAAAGAAAGAAAAAGTGTGTGTGTGTGTGTGTGTGTCTGTGAGCGCGTGCCTCCATGTGTGTGTCGGAGTGTATGTGTGCCTGTGTGAGTGTGTGTGTGCGTGCCAGGACACAGGCCACACCCCTCTGGGCCGAGCCTCTTGTGTCAAAAGCTGCTAGGCCGCACTCCCTAACGGAGGATTACCCCTCCCCCCCTCTCCACAATGGGCCTCCGTCCGGCCCCAGCTCCTATTGTCTTTGAGGTGACCCCCAGTGACCAGCGCTGGCTCAGCTCTCAGCCCCTCCTCTCCGCCCTTCGCCCCGGTAGATTCATCAAAGACCACCACCACCCCGACCTGGCTGCTTAGCTGGGGCCCCGCGCAGGCTGGGGTCACGTGACACGATTAGCATCACAACTGTCCCGCTAACGAACGCTAACGAGAGTGCCAGGAAGTGGGGGAAAGGCGGAGGCACACCTGTCGTGGCCTCGTCCGCTCCTCCCCGGAGGCGTGTTTCTCCTCCGAACAAACGCTCCCGTTTCCGCCGTAGTTCGTTTTCTTTAATTACCCGCGTGGCTAATTGACGTGACGTGTTCGTGTCAACGTCATTGTTCCGTCGATGAGACAATAAGACGACTGCGAGCGCCTAGGCGTAACTACCCTGGACATGTTGTGAGGAGGGAGTGAGCCTGCGTTGACGTGCTAACACCATTTGAAGAGAGATTGAACCTTAAGGGATTTAAATACCAACTTTCTCCCTCTTTTTTATTTTTTTTTATTCAATTTTTTTAACTTTAACTTACTTACTGTTATTGAACAAAACTATCCACACTTGGCTGGTAGCCTTAGGTAAACAACTTCACTGGAAGAGTGTAGCTGTGTTTTATTTTTTCCTGTGCACCATCTCATTCTCCCACTGGGAACAGTGCTTTCCAGGGACTTTGCTTGCTAGCCGTAAGAGTAGTGTGTGTGTGTGTGTGTGTGTTTGTGTTTGTGTTTGTGTTTGCCTGTGTATTTTTGTGTTTTTGTGTAAATATGTGTGTGTCTGTATATTTGTCTGTGTGTGTGTTTTTGTGTGTGTGTGTGTGTGTGTGTATCTGTATATTTGTGTGTGTGTGTGTGTGCGTGTGTGTGTGTGTGCGTGTGTGCGTGTGTGTGCGTGTGTGTGTGTGTGTGTGTGTATGTTTAAACCCGTAGGGCTCTGAGTCAACAGGCAGTAGAAACCATAACAGTACATTTGCCTACTTTGTTTAACCGGGTACCATACTCCGGGGACAGCAGTGGCGATGTCCTAACGCTAAACATTCAGATTCCTGCAGTCGCTCCACCATGGACCTGTGGACCATCGCCCATCCTTAACATTGGCCTCATCTCTGCTGTATTAAAACTCTCCCACCGGTGGAAAGGCAGTGTCAGGTTCAATGAAATCCTTTTGGTTCAGCTCCGGTCGATGCTTGCCCAATCCCACCCCCAACACACACACACACACACACACACACACAACTTCGCATACACAGCTGCACTATGAAGGATTATAAGCAGCCACTTCAAGTCAATGATCCCCTCCTGGAACGGCAGGCCCACCACAATGACAGGTGGCCATGGAGCCCTGGATGTCTCTCCATAGAATTGCCTGAGCACCTGTCCTTCAATCGAAAAGCCTCTTTGGGGTTTTTCGTCTAGCCTGTGTGTGGGTTGATTTTATTTTTTCGCCAAGCCATGCCCATCAGCACGGCATCGATCTGCGTACGCGGGGCTTGAGGGATGCGCTAGAGTTTCAGTTTGAAAGCGGCGGTGACAATGTCCCCAAGGTTCCTGTCGGACCGGCCACTTAAGCATGAGGGATGACCCGGAAAAGGGAGAGGGATGGGGCTTGGAGGTGTGAGGAAGAGGAGAGAATTGATAAGGGTTGGCCGTCTTATTTTGTCGGCTCCGGGATGTTTGCTACGTTTTTTACGTTTGAGCCGAAGCAGAATAAACACTCGATTTAGCTGTGACTTGTATACATAAGCGTTGTTTTTGTTTTGTTTTATGTAGAATAGGGTGGCGCAGTGGTAAGCACTGTTGCCTCACAGTAAGAAGGTCCTGGGTTCAATCCCCACCTGAGGGCCTTTCTGTGTGGAGTTTGCATGTTCTCCCCTTTTTAGCGTGGGTTTCCTCCGGGTACTCCGGTTTCCTCCCACAGTCCAAAAATATATAGGTTCATTGGTGATTCTAAATTGTCCATAGGTGTGAATGTGAGTTGTCTGTCTATGTGTTAGCCCTGCAACGGACTGGCGATCTGTCCAGGGTGGGTGTACCCCGCCTCTCGCCCGAAGTTGGGTTGGGATGGGCTCCAGCCTGTGACCCTGCATAGGATAAGCGGTTCTGATAATGGATGAATCTCTCTATATACATAGATATATATAATATCTCTCTTTCTTTAACCCCCCCCGACTCGTTTCCATTCTGAAATGTCTTCCTCAGATACTCGACAACTGGAAATATCACAAACCAAAGGTGGCCTCCTATTGGCTGGTGAAATTGGATGCTACCAAGCAGCGAAAGGTGAGATTATGGACTTCTCTTTGAACATATTGAATGTGTTTTCAAATTATATTATACATATATATTTTTGTCTAGTATGCACGGTGGAAAAAAAAAAGATACATGTATTCGTTATGGTCAACCACGCACGGGCAGAATTTAATTCTCTGAGACAGCGTTCGCTGGGTTTGGCTCTCTCCAGAGTCTCTTCAAACTGAAGCTACAGAAGGTCATGCTTTCATATGGTGGGTTGTTGCCTACAGCAGAAGGGCCAGACTTGAAGGTTTGGAATGTTGGGCTAGTCTTATTCTGCCTGAAAAGTCACCAAAATGGTTGACGCTGTGGACAGCAAATCTGCAGCCAGATTGTGAAGAACGTTGACTAGAGAAAAAGAGGAATGAGAAGGGAGATGAGGGCAGATTAAGAAGAACTTTGGCTATAGAGGAGGAAGACTGGGATAGGGAAAGCTCAGGTTT
>JAVQJS010140627.1:0-10000 GCA_036024795.1 Galaxias rostratus | reverse complement strand
GTCTCTCTATCTCTCTCTGTGGGTGTGTGTGTGCGTGCGTGCGTGCGTGCGTGCGTGTGCGTGTGTGTGTGTGTGTGCGTGCGTGCGTCTGCGTGCGCAGCTCGTCGTGGGAGTCCGTCTTCATTAGATGCAGTGAGCCGGTGTCTCCCCAGCAGCTGCAGTGCTGCCGCCGGCTGGTCCACCTCTGCAGGAACTGTCTCCTGGTGGTCTACAAGTTTGTGTCGGAGTCCCGCGGCTCCCTGACGGGACTGAGCCCGGAGTGGGACGACACCAGGTGAGGACCCCCAGCGCTCCCCTCAGCGCTCCCCTCAGCGCCCCCTTACCTCCGGAGAGTTCCCCGTCTCCTTTTCCCAGTGGCAGTTCAAACGGTTCACAGTTTGTTTTAATTCTGTTCGGGGCAACAACAACAAAAAAAAGATTTAAAGTCGGAGGGCTGTGTTCGAACCGTTTTCACACTTGTGATTGTGCCGTCAATAGCCTCACAAGAAGTGGCACAAGCGCACACACACACACACACACACACAGTCAGACTGATATTTGAAGTGATACACCTCAGGGAGCGTTTCCGCCCCGGCCTAACCCGAGAAAGACACCCATCTTAAGTAGCCCTCACCACGGGATATCTCTTTGAAATCAGCCCCTCTGTGCTATTTTTAAAAAGCCCCCACCACCCCCCATCTTAGGGAGTGTACGACGCCGCTGAACGCCTGAACTTTTACAGCTCATGGGGGGGCCGTCGCCTGGGCCGCGGGTAGGGGGATGGAGTGGGCTGTTAACAGGAAATAATGACCCACAGATTAGCGCGCAGGTTAGCGGGGGCCCCCCGAGGCACTCTTAATTCAATTAGAACCCAGATGAGCAGCGCCACAAATGACCTTACGAGGGCTGCCTCTTTTCTTTTTTCTTTTTTTTTCCCTTTCTCCCGGACTGCGTTTTACATGATTCATAACCCCCGCCGCCTGCTTAACAGGCTATCACTTTGCACGGAGGGAAAGAGAAGGAGGAGGGGAAGGAATAAAAAGAAGAAGAAGAGAGGAGGAGGAAGGGAGAGACCTGTGGGTCTTGTAGTCACCGAGGGGGCCGTGTTGCGGCTGCGAGCGCCTCTGGAGAAACTCGATGCTCCGTCTCTGACCGCGCGGGCCGCGTCCGTGGGACGGACAGAGGTTCGGGGAAGGGGTTTTATAGCTGTTTCGGGTGAGGGATTATAGCTCGATATACTACGTGAAAAGGAACTGAGTGATTGGCCTTGGGTGCAGGAAAATGATATGTCTCCTTTTCCTGAAGGTGGATGTAGATATCTTTTTTTTTCTCTTGTCCTTTTTTCTCTGCATTAAAAGCGTGTTGGTCTGTCTCTCCTTGTCTTTGTGTGTTTATGTCTGTCTGTCTGTTTGTGTTTGTGTGCGTATGTACGTGCTTCTGTGTGTGTGTGTGTGTGTGTGTGTGTGTGGTATGAAAGCCTCCCATTGGCCGTTGGAGCAGCCTCCACCCATGGCTCGGCCTCCGCTGCTGCTTCTACCTCTGCCACTTCGCCCCTTGACGCAGGTCTTTCCTTGCTTTAGTTTGAACCCCTCTCCCTCCGCACCCCCCTCCGCACCCCCTCTCGACTGCCTCACGCTGTCATGGCTTCACCACACTGCCTGCCACCCGGAAACAGATATTCAAATTCACATTTTGGCACACGATACTTCCAAACTTCAACTCCTGGTCTAGCCTGGTCTGGTCTGGTCTGGTCTGGCCTGGTCTGGCCTAGCTTAGCTGCTGCCGGGAATGTGCACGGGGAACAGGACCAATCCGGGCCAGAACAGCACAGTACGGTACGGGTCGGTGGTGTAAAGGCCTAATCAGAAATCTGGACTGTGTCCAGACCTCTTTGATCACTTTTCTTCCTCTTCCTTTCTCGTGTTAAGCTCTATGTAAATTGATTGAACTGAATCTCGCTCAGTGGTCACAGAGGTAAGGGGGATACAGAATGAATGCCAAATCAAACTGATCAAGCACCACGATCTTGTGGGGGGAAACTCACCGTTCCCCTCGTTGTGTCACAGACACAAAATGGCTGCCGCTGCACTGCACGCTTCCCATTTTCACCACAGCAGCCATTCCCCCCCCCCCTCTCTAAACCCGCCCTCCCCCTCAGAGAATGACCCATTGTCACCCTCCACCCACTCCTCGGAGAGGAAGGACACCATTCATGAGCGTCCTGCACAACGAGCTGCTTCTGCTTGGCCTGAATGGTGTGTCGAAACAATCAAGGTTCATGTGTGAGTGTGGGAGAATGTTTGTGTCTGAGACGACCACTGACTTCCACCTGTCACCGGCCTCTCAAGCGGCTTACCCAAAACGCCCAACCCCCCCCTCCCCCCCCTACTTACACCAACACCGACCCCTCTCTGACCTTAACTCTTTGTGTGACCCGTTTCCCCTCACAAGTGCATGAATACTCACGTAAACAAACATATTCTAAACACACTCATCTACATGTAAACCTCTGGAAACCTACAAAGACCCGAGCCCTCCGTTGTGTTGAAGTGGCCCTGTACAGTGGGTGTGAGCGGGTGCGACGTGCTGTCGGAGGGTTTCTCTACTGCCGTTGCTCTCATCCCAGCGTCTCCCACACGGGTCGTTGGGTCGGTCGGTGCGTCTGCGACCCCGTCCGTCTGCGTGGGCCGAGGGCGTCCCCTGTGTCTCTGCGTCCCCTCCACGTCTCCGCCAAAGACAATCCCCGGGAGACGAGTGCGTCTGCGGAGAGGAAGCCCCGTGACGATGAGGGTGGATCCAGGAGAGAACCTCCGGACGCCCCCCCCCCCCGCCGCCGGGCGGCGTCCGACGGCGTCCGCTCTCCCGGCCGTCCCTTTTCCCGGCGTGGCCGCCACGCGTCCCGTTCACGCGCCTCGGCCTGTCGGGCGCTGGGGAGGCGTCGCCGTGGACGACCTCGAAGCCTGTCAGGCAGCGGGGGGGGCACCGCTAGCATATGCAGAGGTGTCTCTCTTTGTGTGTGTCGGTAATGAGTGGAGAAGGGTCTCTCCGCGGATGAGTGGGAGGGAAGCTAACGCGGAGTCCCATGTCGAGAGAGCTCTCTCCCGGGCTTTTTAACCGGGCAGGTCGGCTGCTATGAACTCCTCCATGATCAGAAGATGAAGACCTGGAGTGCGTGTTCCGCAGGTCCAATTAAAAACAGCCCATGCAGACAGCTCACTCGGACGTGAGAACCCCCCCCCCACCCCAACCCCTTTCTCGTATATACATATATAGACTTACAGTGTGCTATCCTCGGTGGACAGAATGTTCTGAGAGCGAGCAGCAGAGATGCTCTGTGGAACACAATCATGCTCTATGTGCACGCTCAATATTTGACTTTTATTCTCTCTCTTTTTTTCTCTCTCCGTCTTTTTCCCAAGTGACATTTCCAAGGGCCATAGACATATCCAGTTACATATGGTAATGGCTTTGGAGGAGATACATTACAGCAGTGCCTATGACACATCTCAGTGACACGGCTTGAGCGTGTGTGTGTGTGTGTGTGTGTGTGTGTGTGTGTGTGTGTGTGTGTGTGTGACCGGCCGCATCTCATAAAGCTCCTAAAGTGGTGGAATCGGGTGAGAAGAGCCGGCATAGAAGGAATAAGAACACAACGTAATGAGAAACCGTGGGGGTTTTTCGATATTACCCAGAGACACACACAGTCCTGTGACAAACGTCTGTCTAAATGTCACTTCTGAGGCTCGCAGGAAAGGGTGAGCGGCGGTTTGAAAGCAGTCCATACGCGAGAGTGCATTAGCCAAACACGTGCTGTGGAGTTGCAAAGCAGGTAGTCAGCGGAGTACTCCTGGGCTCCAAAGCCGTCGCGTGGAGGAAAAAAATAAAGGGGGAAAAAATTGGAAAAGCGTGCTTGACAAGTACCCGCGGCCCACTTGAGCCATTTCAAGGACATTCTTGTTGAACTAAATGAAGTTAATTTGAATCCTCCCAACTCTCCTGGGTGGGGTTTTATGGCGGCAGATGCCCTCAGCGCTGGGCTTCTTTTTTTTTTCAGGTCACTGTAGAAGTAGCCGCTCAGCTAATTTGTCCAGAAGGCATTTTGCAGGCTAGGCTTGTCACAGAGAAGTGTGCTATCTCTCTGCCCGCTCAAGATATTATTTTCATACGCCGTAATCCATATTAATAATGGGTGCTGTTCCGATGAGATTGTCAAAAGGAAATCCAAAGCAATTTGGCCAGACACTCTGCGGCGGCTCAGTGTTTATTTACAGCGATGGGGATTGAACACTATTGTCAGTTGATAATTGCCTTTGGAGGAGCTTAAGCTACGAAAATAAGGTTACATTCAATGTTTCACTCATCTTTCTGTTTTTTTTATTTTTATCTGTCTTCAAAACGCCGTGGTGTGAGGTTTGCCCAGCCTTGTTGTCTCCTGGAACCCCAATGTCTTCAGCATATAGGCTGTCCCCAGCCCCCTGTCTGACAGAGTCAACCTGTCAGTCATCAGCCATCTGAAGGGCCGCTGGTCCCACTCCTAACCCGTTACCAAGGAGATTCCCTGTCTTCACAGCCTGTCGTGACCTGACATCGGGCCTCATTCTCACCCTCACACATACCGCCCTTACAGATAGCCTGGTCCCACTGCTCGCAGAGCTGGAGGGGGGCTTGGGGGGTTGTCACAGGTCAACTGCAGAGAGAGAGGGGCACTCCTTGTGGAAGTATATGGAGCCTAGTGAATGCGTTGGATTGCTGTAAACATGCTCTGTCCCTTTAAAGCGGTGGCCGTCTGGCCATGTGGCCTCACATGCATGGTGGGGGTCAAACGCCCTGCTCTGGTCACGGCGACCTTTGTCGGTCTAATCCGCTCGTCCTGCGCTGTCAAATCCCTCCTCCTCCTCCACCCCCTCCTCCTCTCCATCCCCCCCCCCCTCTCTCTCTCTCTCTCTCTTCCTCTCTCCTCTCCGTCTGTGCAGGTATCTGCTGCCAGTGACCTCCCAGTTCATTGTGAAGTGGCCTTCGTCCAGCTTTGGCCGCGTCTCCTCGGCCGCGCCGCGCTCCCGCAGCCTGTTCGCCGCCAGGATGGGCCACTTCTGAGGTCGCCTCGCCGCCAAGTCAGCCTCTGACCCCTGACCTCGGTGACCATCCTAACCCCCCCTCCCCCCTCTCCTCCTCCCCCAGCAGCAACCGGTAACGAAGTGAACCGAGGACAGCATTGGCCACAGCCTTGTGACTGGGACTATCCAAGTTTAGCCTGGCCCTGCCCAGCCCGGCCCAGCCCGGTCCATCGTCCAGTGGGGCCACTGTGAACTCCTTCCTAGGTGTTACCATGGGCGACCCCCCCCCCTCCTTCTCATTGTACCTGCTGTATAACGCCTGCTCACTGTACACTTCAAGTACAGGTCATGGTACTGTAAAGGGGGAATATGAAATGTAACCTTATTTAATTTATTTAGATATTCCCTTTATGCAGGGAATGCTGACCCAGAATGCAGTTGGAATGCTATCCATACTTTGAGACGACAAACACTTTTTTCGCGGGTTATGATAACAAATGCCGAATTTTCTTTAGGTGCTGTCTGTATTTATTTATTTTGCTAACTTATTTGTTAACTTATTTGTTAACTTCAGCAGCTTTATATTTTATGAATTGAAGTCAAGTTGTGTGTTCACACAGTCTTAAACATGCAGTGGATAGTTGCCCAGAAAAGCTAACTTGAGATTTGAATCCTAAATGTCAAAACACACGCTTTTGTTATTTTTACTAGCTGTTTGAAAGCCAATGCGGAACTCAAGAGCAGCTCGATGTTTAGAAGGTCTTGTTTTTTGAGCTAGCGAGCCAAGCTTTCCCGCTTCATAAAACAAAACAAAGCGGACTCGCTACCACTTCTGTAGAAGCCAAATCCAGTCGCTGGTAAGAACACTCTAGTAATATGCACCTTGCCGCTTCACAGAAAGACGGAGACACGACTCGCGGCTTGTTGCAGCTTTGCGGCACAGTAGTTCTCGCATGTTTAGAAATAGTCCCTCACCCAGAAGTAGTATAGCCGTTAAGGACTCCTCATTTTTGGAAATACTTGAATTTGTTTTCGTGTTCATTATTGTGTATTATTATTATTATTATTTATTTTTTTGCTGCTCTCACAAATCTAACCTTAACAGCCAGATGTTGTGGTCTTCTACTCGTGTCTGTATTGATTGGACACTCACGTGGATTGTAAGGCACGTGGTTGATTGTACGTATCCACAGTTGTGGATAGGAGATGGGAAAGGAGGGGGGTGGGGGTTATTCTTTGTTGAAGCGGGCGTGGTGTTCTGTCCCGTTCTGTGACCGCACTGCTTTAGCCTGGCGAGACGAGCGCCGTACCCCCTCCATGTTTTAGCAGGTGCCCACCCCCACCCCCGCCATCTTCTCCCCTCCCTCTGCAAGTACAAGTGCCAGAGTTAACTGCGACGTGCCAGGACGGCCAGCGACAGCTTCGCACGTCGTGTCGGTCTGCTACTAGGACTGTAGTGTATCTTATGACTGTAGTACCCTTTGTTTAGTAAAGTATTTGAATATCATTAGAGAAAGGTCTCAGTGTTATATGTTTAGATCGTGTTCGGTTCCCCAATGATAGGTTTAAAAGGTGAGAGAAACTCCCAGAGAAGAGTATCACTTAGTATGCATTGTCCCACGGTGTTCTAATTGATAGGTATCGCAACAGTTTTTAGTTTTTGCAAAAGAAAATGATTCAAACGTGTGCTTTCCCCATACTTACAGTTGATGCACAATGCCAAATTGTATTTCCTTTGTTTTTTTTGTTTTTTTGCCTGAATTTGATCATAATTCCTTTTTCATTTGAGATGAAAATGTATGAATTTTTAAGTTTACATAGCAATAAAATGCATAAACAAACGTCCTGAGTAGTGCTCTGTCTTCTTGTCTTAAATCATGTCAGACTGGTTCAGAATCTGGTCGGCGAAACCCCTACCCGTGGCCAGGCTACCACCCGAGTGCCCGGTCAAAATGCTTCATCATGCTCTGCCACTTTCATTGAGATTCCCTACCGTGTTTGCATCATGAATGTCATTGGGTAGCACCCGGCTCTCTGCTCTGACAGGGTCTGGCCCTCTGTGTCCTCCCAATCCCCACTCAGTTCGGACGGCTGTGAGGAAGAGGAGGAGGAGGAGGAGGAGGAGGATGCGCGTGACCCCTCACTACCATCCGCCGCCACCCGAGAAGGTGAGGGCGGCGTTGGCGACCTTGTTCTGTTCCATCTCGGCCTACGTGCCCCAGTAGGGGGGGAGGGAGGCGGGGAGGGAGACGGGGAGGGATGGGGGTGACCAGGCTTTATTTACCGCCCTGGAGCCAGGCTGGCGTCCAGCATCCTCAGAACTTTGACCTAGCGTCCCACCCCTTCCATCGTTGCCCTAAAAACACGGCAACCGACACTTGACAGGCTGGCGGCCGGGCGCGTCACGCTGTCCAAAAATACCCTCCTCTCCCCCCACCCCACCCCCGTCTGCGCTGCTCTCCCCTGACCTCCACCCCCCTCCCTCCCTCCGTCCCTCTCTCTCCTACCTGTCTTCGGTCCAGGCAGCTTCGCAGCAGTGCTGCGCGACCGTTTTCTCCTGTGGATGACCCATTTCCAGGACCTCGGCGTCTCAGTGTAAGCCCTGCCGCCCGCTCCCCACCCAGGGCCCTTCGGAGAGGGAAAATAGGCTGAGAGCCGTGTGAGAGGTGGATGGTTCAGTTGAGATAAAGCAAAACCCACACACACGCTGACCAGCGAGGAAAGCTCACGAGATGGCGCCTTTTCAAAAACCTGCTGTGGTCGCAATCCAACATTTTATCTGGCAGAGAAAAATGGAACTGTAATCATCTGTTCCGTAATTATGATTCATCGTCGAAAGTCTGCCCTCGTTTCGATATTTTTATTTTTTTATTTTGTTTGGAGAGCTCCGACACGCGCCGTATTCCTGCCATGCAAACATTTCTCACACGATTGGAGCACATCGGTTTGCCGAAAGTTCGCGCTGTGTTCTCGACAAATGTGTTTATCTGAGGTGTGGTTGTGTTTGCGTGCGTGCGTGCGTGCGTGCGTGTGTGTGTGTTTGCGTGTGTGTGTGCGTGCGTATGTGTGTGTGTGTGTGTGTGTGTGTGTGTGCACGGTGCCTGCCAGGGGACGCTTGAGCAATGACACCCTTCACGGGACCTAATCAGAGATGTGTGGTTTGCACCATCTTTCCTCTCAGCTGGGGGCCTGACTTCCAGTGAGAGACCGATAAACTACCAATACAACAAAAAAACAGCACACTTCTGGGCATGGGAAAAACAACATCAACAACCCAGCGCTGATAACAGCGTTTGTCTCCCGCTTTGGCTTTAATTTTCATCCTGACATCCCGTCCACCCCTGTCGGCGGAGCTAATTCAAGGTGATTCTGGGTGTATTTATCCAGAGGTCACTCCGTCGGTGTGTCTCCTCCAGCTGGCACACAAGGCAACATCTATCAACAAGCGAATACCGAGAGGGCGTTGCCTGTAAAGAGTAAGAAGGAAATCTGCACGTGGGGCAAGCGTGAATGGGTTTCGCCCACCTCGTGCTCACAAACACACACCCACACCCACACACACATCCACAGCCCCAATCATTATGTATTAGTTATAATCCCCTCGGTCTCTTGTCCTGCCCCGTTTTGAATTCCAATTAGAAGGGAGTCCTTCAAGATGCTTGGGCAGAACACGTACCGCCTCGTTGGCTCTCGGCCTGTGATCCACGCCGAGGCACCGGCTCCGGCTCTGGGCTCCGTGCCTGGGGGTCCGAGCGTTACAGCAGGGCCCCCGACGGGCCCTCGCTGCTGAGCCTTGGGCTCAGTCCACACACACACACACACACACACACACACATACACACTCCGGTCCGCTCCCTTTCCGTCCGCGAGCAGGTACAGCGCAGCCCGCCTCGTCCTCGCCTTTACAACGCTCGGCTCCATTTCAAAGCGCCTCCCTCCCCTCCCCCCCCCCTCCCCCATCTGCCCGCAGAAAACAGAATATTGATAGAAAGGGCCGGTGGAGAGTCGGAGGCTGACACCAAACACGAGGAGGGAGAGAGAGGAGCCGGGGAGAGACGGTGCTGCTTCTCTGGGCTGGATTAACACTACTGAGATAGAGGGGAGCAAGGGAGAGAGGAACAGGGAGGGAGGGGGGCGGGGGGCGGAGATGGGAGAGGATGGAGCCCGTCATCTCTTGGCCCTATTATGCAGCGGTGTCTTCAACTTTCCCCTCAGATCACTCTTCTAAGTCTCGCCGCAGAGGGAGACTCTGAAATGAAGGTGACAGAAAGGGAGAGAGTGAGAGAATACAGGGAACCGAGGGCCCCAACTGACAGACAGGCAGGCAGAGAGAGACAGAGAGAGAGAGAGAGAGGAAAGAGAGTGAGAGAGGGACAAGAGGAAGGAGCTCTCCGGAACAGGAGGATATGAGAGCGTGGCGGACGGACGAAGGGACGGACGGAGGGAGGGAGGGAGGGAGAGAGGGAGCTGAGCGGCTGCCCGGGGACTGCCTGTCCTCTCTCTGGCTGCTGCCCTGAGGGAGGGATTGAGACATCCTGGCGGATATTATCAATACATCCCCTCCAGCCAGACTGCGAGACATGAAACAGGGAGGGCTGCTCTACCTATTAGTCGCCTGCTGAGCGGGGGGAGCCGGCCCGGGGAAGGGAGGGGAGGGGAGGGAGGGAAGGAGAGGTGGGGGTTGGCAGCAGCTGTCGGCTGGCTCTCCACCGCCAGACAGACACCCTCCATCCATCCAGGCAGCTTGCACGCGCTCTCTCCCTCCCTCACTACTGTAACCTGTTAACTACTCTGTCTCCCTGTGACCTGTTAACTCTCTCTCTCTCTCTCTCTCTCTCTCTCTCTCTCTCTCTCTCTCTCTCTCTCTCTCTCTCTCTCGCCCTGTAACCTGTGCGCTACTTTCTCTCCCTCTACCGACTCTCCCTCTCTCTCTCTCTCTCTCTCTCTCTCTCTCTCTCTCTCTCTCT
>JAVQJS010140574.1:0-24313 GCA_036024795.1 Galaxias rostratus | reverse complement strand
GCCCTTTAGCCCGCGAAACGAAATGTAGCAACGTTTAACATTGTGACACGAGCCAGACGCGTGCCTGGCGCAAGCCGGACACATTTTTGCAGCCGGACACTATTTCGCATGACAGCTCCACCCTGGAAGTTAGGGAGACCCTCGCAGACCACCATACCCTGTTAAAAGGTGGGAATGGCACCTCCCTGGAAGTCAGCAAGACCCTCGCAGACCACCATACCCTGTTAGAGGACGGCATTGGCACCTCCCTGGGAGACAACCAGACCCTGGTAGACAATCAAATCCTGTGTGACAGCAATGACACAACCCTGGGAATCAACCAGACCCTGGTAGACAATCGAATCCTGTGTGACAGCAATGACACCACCCTGGGAATCAACCAGACAGACAATCAAATCCTGTGTGATGGCAATGACACCACCCTGGGAGACAACCGGATCCTGGCTGATGGCAATGGCATCTCCCTGGGACACAACTCAACCCTGGCAGACATTAGAGCCCTGTTTGATGACAATGGCACCACCACGGCACACAACAGGATTCTAGAGGTAGACAGGAATGGAACATCCATGGCAGACAACCATACTCTTGCCGACAACCACACACTGGCTGACAGCAACCCTATACGCATGGCTATGGGTGATGCCAGCCGTGGCGATAAAAATGGCATGGCCCTGGCAGAACATGGCATACTTGCCTCGGTGATCCCAGAGGAATTTACTCTCAACCATCTGGTGTCCAATCAAGTAAAAAAACAAAATGTAAGAAAAATGAGTCATGGCACCCTAAAATTAAGTTGACTCTTGGGACTATAAGCATGAGCTCATTGTTAATGTGCTTTAGTATTTAACCTTTCAAATGTAACCATAATACAATTTTTGGGTAGGGGGTTGTCCCTTGTATGCGTGAAGTAATTGGCAAAAATCGGCAAAAAGTTTAAATATGTCTTGGCAAGGAGAAAGGTGTCACCATTCTGTGGGTAGGGATTTAACCAGTCATTATCTACAATTTGTGGTCTATAGACACTAGTAGTTGGCGTCTTACTGAAATACACCATGGGCTTTATTGCTTCCTCAATTTGTCCTCTCAGGTTACTTGAAAAAAATTTGTGTTGGCAATTTCTATCCATGGGGAGCTTTGCTACTGTGGAACTTTATTATAATTTTTTTGTAATCTAGTTTTTCATGGTCGTTTACAGGAGAGGGAAGGGCTATTTTGACTCAATGCCAAAATGTACTCACCTATGTTTGAATCGCTTGTGATTGTTGTTAATGCAGAAGGCTAAAGGAAATATAAGCTGTCATATAGACCAATTCAGTTTTTGTCTTTTCCATATTGTATTGTCGTATTTAGCCTTAGACAAAACAATTTCCAAGGCATTGCATTAGGAAAGCTTAAGATACTGGTCCAAATAACTAGAAGTTCATTAACGTGCAGTTGAATGCATTGTAATTTTTTGCCTTATGCTTTTGAGTTGTTCTGTTACAAACTAATAACTGAAATTCTGTAATCCTTGTTTTAACTGAAAACTATTTGTTTTTGACCATTTGTTTGTGCTATTTCAAACATTTTATTTGAATGGAAGAAAACATCTGTTCTATTTTTTTAAGTAAACATTGTTTCCCCAAATAATTTTAGTTGTTGGAAAAAAAATCTGTAAAATATTATTACCCAGATTTGGATGATTTTTTATTATACTATTATATTAACCACACAGTTATCAAACATCAGGCCATTTGACTTAATCTTGACAATTGTAGAGTCGTTTGATCCTCAGGATGTCAACTGGAGACAAGCCCCGCCTCTGGCCAATCTCCACATTAGGATCGGGGATGGGAGTGATGGTGTTCTGTCCTGCAAGATTGGTGAAGGCTGTTTTTCCATAGTGCATGATAGAAGAGTAGTCATAAACAGTGTTAAGGTCATTCGTGTTGGCTTTGTTAAAGTTGTAAGCGTTTTCCGGGTCAATATTATTCCAGTTGATCACCACATACTTGTCCCGATCATTCCTGGTTTGTTCGTGCTGGAAGCCCAAAGCGTGGTTGAGCTCATGCATTGCTACACCTGGATAAATGCACCCATACTTGTTGAGAGAGAGCACCTGTGAACCCCCTGTTTTTCCCAGAGACGAGTAGCAGCCATTGTAGCTCTGAATGTTTATGTAGTCGTTCTGATTTGTTCGTACTACAAAGCGGATGCAGGTGCTGGAAGCAAAGGAACTCATGGCGACAGCAATTGTTCGCTGGTCCGTGCTGGAGAAGTCAGCACTCAAAGTGTAGGGAATATACACATTGCCATCTGAAGACTTGCTCCACAAGCAGTTGCTGGTGTAACAAACTATGGCACTTCTGGTTCTGGGCAGCACCAGGTCTCCCTCCAACAGCATCTCATCTGAGCCATTGTTGGCAATCAGAATCCTGGTGCTGATGTCAACCGTGTCCTCCTGTAGCTCCTCGTCAACGGAATTCTCTGAGATTGGATTAGCCTTGGTGAAGCCCAGGAACAACAGCAGTAGGAGGCTGAGAGAGGAGCCCTTATCCATGATCATTGCTTTAGTCAGTCTCTAGTGTTCTGGATGGTTGGAGGGGATTGAGACTTGATGTGAGTGTGAGGGTTCCTGGGCTTATATACTCTGCTCTACAGGTGTGTCTTTGTGTGTATTCAGGGTTGGGATGCGACATCCAGAGCCTAAATCAAACGTTTAAAGGGAGGAGAAGCGTACTGTTTCAAACCCTTGGTCTTAAAAGGGGCAGTGAAGATTGACTTTTTGGGTGGATTCCGTCAACTACTTGGCTTTATTGTCAGAACCAAGCTTTACCACCATTCCCAATATTCTGAGAATCCTGAAGTAACATCTATATTTCAGTTTCATGTCTTATGAAACCATTTCATGTTTAAAACATTTTTATTTTTCCACCTAATATACATTTTTTACGCTACCCTAATTTTATTTCTTAACGGAATTACAAAGAAAAAATTAAAGAATTGTGACAGACCTTAAGGACCCAGCCATTTCATTAACCACGCTGGATAACATTCATCATACACGTAACATTAAGGAAAAGCACCAATACGTACCCTTCATTTATATCAGCTGTAATTCTTTATAATTTGTGTTTATTAATATTGTCTGTGTGTAGTGCCAATAAAAATATAGTAAAAAATGCAAACACCATTTTACGTTCGGAAGTAAAATAATGGAAACGTTCTCATCTGGAATTGTTTGCTTGTTATAATAAAGCACCAGCAGATGATGCCGTTCCAGCGCCTATGGGCTGCTTTTAAAATACATTTTTCAGCCCTAGAAGATTGGCGTCTTGCGAACTGACCACAAAATGACATTTTTCAAGACAGCCACTGTTTGCTTGCTAGTTGTTTCCATGGCAAAAAGTTTGTTACGATTCTTTAATTGTTTTTTCCACTAATTCATGCTAATCATGTATGTTGTAATCAAAATGGAATATTCATCAACATTTTTCACATGAGCATTAGTTCCATTTTTGTCATCCTTTTGGGGTTGGTTGTCTGTGAGGTTGGTGCCATTGTTATTATGGCCGTCATCTACGGTCTCTTTAACTGCCAGGGTGGTGCCATTGTTGCCACCATTAACCAGGGTGTCCTTGTAATTTTTAATAGCTAATGAGTTTTTTTAGTTTACAAATTCAATTACATCCACTTTCTTGGATTCTAAATAGTCTGAAAATAAAACCAAAAGCCATTTTTGTTATGAGTTAATGTAGTGTTCTACTCGATGCTTGATGTAATTTATTTAATCCTGTTTGGATGGAACCGTTTATTACTTTATCGAAAATTTGATCATATTAATGACAGTGCTAGTTATCTACGTTTGAATTAGTGTGTGAAGTGTGTTGCTGTAAAAAAAAAAATGTTATATATATGTGTGTGTGTGTGTGTGTGTGTGTGTGTGTGTGTGTGTGTAGGTGTGTGTGTGTGTGTGTGTGTGTGTGTGTGAGTGTGTGTGTGTGTGTGTGTGTGTGTGTGTGTGTGATTGTTGCATCAATAAATTTGATCTAACCAGGGGTTTAGTCTAAAACCACAAGTAATATACAATAATAGATTTAAAAAAATACCTGGTCCCTCTCTGTATAATGACAGATTTTACATTTTTAAATCCCTGGTTCCTCTCTTAAATTGTAATAAAAAACCGGTAAGACACGTGAGGTTCCGTTTATTTTCATTTACTGTAAAACAACTACTAAGAAAATGAGGGGCACTGCACAGCCATAGTGACGTGCCCCGAGTGAGCCAATGGAAATATAGTTTAAAGCATACCCGATCCACCTATATCCAATGATAGCGCATTTTGTTAGTATCAAGGCGTTGCTAATGGCAACGTCCGCCGAGAGCCACACTCTGCTTAATTATGTGAAGTGGATGAGTGCTTACGACAAACCATGACATTACTTGCTTATCATAAAGTTTGATTTGATTTTGATTTTGAATATCAGTGCCATGTTGTCTTTGTATTTGAATGCTAAAGAGTGACTCAATTATCAGGTGACAGTAAGATCATCTTAACTAGCTAGCTAGCTGTCTAGCAAACTGATGTAACGGTAGTTACGCTAGTTTAAATCTGTTGGAAGGAAGGTCCATGACACTTGCTAACATTAGTTAGCGTAATCCCTTTGCCCTGGATAAATCATCCGTATCTTGGTGTCCTTGTAGTAGTCCTGGGTGACATCCGTAACGTTACACAGAGAAACTAATGGTTGTTCAACCGCCTGGTTGCTAGAAATTATCGCACACATTTTTGCTCTCAAGAACGAATATGGAGATCAATTTAAATCGAGTGGATTACCTTCAGGTAACGTTAAATCAAGGAACCTTCATTGACATTGTTCATGATAAACAAGTTATCTCACTGGTACAGAAATTTGCAACGAAGACAATCAGGCAAAACAAAAGTATAGTATAATGTACTATAGACATTATTTAACTTTGCCGCTTTCTTCTTAATACGTTTTTTATTCCGTGAAAATTTGAAAATTTTACAAATACAGGTGGGCGTGACATCGCAAAAGACGATGAGACTTCTTCCTGCAATGGGACGCAAAGCAACTCAAAAGGTAGACTGATCCTTGTATTACAGTATAATATTTTATGTCAGGCCATTTAATATCTCTAAACTCTCACCACATACAGTTTTGTGCATGTCACAGGTTGCTATTGCAGACCATGATGGGGTCATAACTTGTTTTGGAATGAAGAAGGGAGAGGCAGTGGTAGGTTTTCGTTTGAAATTTGCATAATTTACATCAATAATCTGTTTGATGGCAAGAACAATGCTGTAATTGTCTTTCCCAGCCCGTGTTCAAAACCCTCCCAGGACAGAAAATAGCTAGACTGGACCTAGGTGGGGCTCTGGGAACCCCTCAGGAGAAGATCTTTGTTTGTACAGGATCGGAGGTCAGAGGACACACCAAAAAAGGGAAACAGTTCCTTGCCTTTGAAGCCAACCTTACTGAGAGCATTAACGCAATGTATGTTTTTTTGCAGACCTTTTATAGTGTGTAGAAAAACATTCAAATTAATTTCTGAGTCATCATGAATACATACTTCATAAATGTGGCAACAAAGAAGTTGCTTACACACACTTCTTTATTGATTCGAGATATCAAATTGGCTTTAAGCAAATTGTACGCTGCCACATTTATTTTTTCAACAAAGGGAAAAACCATGGCTAATGTGAACATGAGATATATTTTGCAAAGTCATGTAGCACGGCTAAAAATGTTTTGACTGCATTTTGCAGGCATGTCTCCGGCTCGGATCTATTTGTGTGTGCAAGCTACATCTACAATCACTACTGCGACTGCAAGGACCAGGACTACTACTTATCGGGGGACAAAATCAACGACATTGTATGCCTGCCCGCTGTCAACATGGGCCGCATCGTGCCTGTCCTTGCATGTCAAGACAGAGTTCTTCGTGTCTTGCAGGTGAACAGTCATCCATGTTTGAAAATCCATCCATTCACTAGCTATACCACTTATCCTCTGCAAGGTCACTCTGAGGTGTGTGTGTGTGTGGGGGGGGGGGTTGGAATCAATCCCAGCTGACACAGGGCGAGAAGCGGGGTGCACCCTGGACAGGTTGCTAGTCTATCACACGGCTGACACATAGAGACAGACAACGACTCGCACTCACCAATTAACAACGTTTGAAAAAGAAAAAAACAATCCTAAATCCAGTGCTGTTCAGAAAAGCTGCCTATTGTACAGGATATAATTTCTCTTCTGTAGGGTTCAGAGCTTGCATATGACATCGAAGTGCCTGGACCTCCATCTGTCCTGGAGGTATATAACAAAGATGGAGGCAAGTGTGAGCCCATTCATAAATAAGCAATTATGCCTTCTCATCTAACTATGAACATTGACAATGGGAATAATCAATGCTGACAACATATTGACATTTGGAAACTTAGTTAAATTAATTAATATTATTATCATTAGATGGAGACATACTGTATGCAACTGCTGATGGCAAATTGGGCCTTATCAAGATAGGTGAATCCTCGTCTGCCTCAAAGTGGGAGATTGATAATGAGAAGAAAAAAGGAGGTCTGTGACCGTCAAGCCTTTTCAAGTCATGAATGTTGAAACAAACACTCATTATTAAGTTTTTGATTTAATTTGTGCCTTCTACCCTAGGTGTGCTGTGTCTAGATACGTATGACATCCTTGGAGACGGGGTGAATGACATCCTGGCTGGTCGGGATGATGGGACTGTGGAGATCTATGGCTTTGACAGCTCCAATGAGCCAACACTGCGCTTTGAGCACGTGAGTCCTATACTTGTGTACTTATCACATTGCCCTATATATGACGCTGTTGATATAGAACAACATGATAATTCCCATCCTATAATTCTAAAACTAAGGGCTGATATTATCTGTGCCTCAGGTATTATCAGAAAGTGTGACGTCAATCCAGGGAGGCTGTGTGGGGAAGGAGTCTTACAGCGAGGTCCTTACAGCCACATACACCGGTGAGCCATTATCTGTAGAATCAATCATATGCATACTTTATCTTCTATACTAAATTTATATGAACAAATGAAAACATGTTGTTACCGCCAAATGTCCTTTGTTTCAGGCTGGGTGACGGGGCTGACCACTGAGCCCCAGCAAACGGAGGCCGGCCCGGGAGAAGAGGTCAAGATGAGTAAGGAGACCCAGGCCAAGTTGGCTGCACTCAGGTAATCCATTAAACAAACTGGTATCTCCCTATTAACTTTGAAACATGCGCCGGATTTCAGGCCAAATACTTTCAGTACAATACTTCCACTTGCCCCTCGAAACAGAGGGGTAGTGTTTGAATATGGGCCTATGAGTTGGGACAACTCTAAATACGTTATCATTAGTCTTGAAAGGCATTGACTTCACAAAACATAATAGACGTGACCAAAAAAACCTAAATGTAAACACTTTGTTGCCGTACATTTCAAATCTCACAATACTGCAAGCACGAGAACTTTGCTGCGGGTTCTGAGTTAATTTTGTGCATATTTCATATCAGCAGATCATCAGAGAGAGGGAATACGACATGGAAATACGTACAAATTAGCCTGTGTTGAAACGTTTGCTAACTAGTCTTGCTAGAAACGATAGCAAAACTAGGGCTATAAAGTGGCAACCCTTGCCCCTGGCCTTCAACAAATGCGAATTGGGACAACACTAGGCCTAAGCGTGAACATGCAAAATGAAGCGCTAGGGCCAAGGATTAAGACCAAGGGGGGAAAATAAGCGAGTTGAGATTGGGCCTAAAACAAGTCCTCTTCTTCAATTTTGAAACAATCAAAATAATACTAACATGCTTTAATATGTGTTTGTGTTTTCACTCCAGGGCAGAGCTGGATGAGCTCCAGGGAAAGGTCCTCCAGGGCAGGGAGAGGTACCAGCAGACATCCCAGTCCAGCACGGCCCTCTCCGCCGCGCCCATCTTCAGCGTCAACGAAAAGTTCACTCTCTGCCAGGACGACGCCAGCTACAGCCTCACGTTGGAGGTGCACACTGCCATTGACAACCTGCTTCTCCAGGTACAAGCCTAGCAGTGAATTAGCCATGCCGCTGATTACTCTTAAGATGGTTATTAAGATTAGCATTTTATTCAATGACATGTTTACATGTGTTACTGGATTTACATGGAGATTTTGAGTCCGAAAGTCTAGATTAAAGGTATTATTGTTAATTGCAAACTCTTTTCACAAATTGCTCTTCCAGTGTAATTGAACAATGTTAACATTCCTCACCTCTGTCATGTGACAAATACAGTTTTGTAATTCTCTTGCAGAGTGACGTACCAATAGATCTGCTGGATGTGGATAAGAACTCGGCTGTTGTGAGTTTCAGCGAATGTGATTCTGAGGTGAGATGTAACTTCATGATGATCAAATGATTAACATCAAAATAGCGCTTTTTTTAATTATTATTATTACATAAACCTATTCTGACTATTCTGTGCATTGTTTTCAGCAACCAAATGGTAACTTTCTCCTGGCTACATATAGATGTCAAGCAAATACTACTAGGCTTGAACTTAAGGTAAGTTCAAATTTAATATATCCAATGAAATGCCATGTAATTTTTACTAATAGAGCTTTTAAGTCTTTTAATTCAAATGATGTAGTTGTTGCTCACATTACAAACTTAGTGGTTGTAGTCGTGCCATTATCCCATCTTGTTTCCATCGTCCACTATAGGTGAGATCCATTGAGGGTCAGTATGGTACTCTTCAGGCCTACATAACCCCTCGCTTGCAGCCCAAGACATGCCAGGTCCGCCGGTATCTGGTCAAGCCCCTGTCCCTTCACCAGCGAATACACTCCATAGACCAAGAAAGGTAGACCAAGCTGAGCTAGATTGGCTGTCCAGAGAGGTTCACATTTGTTCCCTCATAATCTATTGCTGTTTTCTGCTGGTTCTGTTCCTTCAGGCCGATGAACAATTTGAGTCTGGTGGGCCAGTTTAGCTTTGCAGAGATCCACTCCTGGGTGGTTTTCTGTTTGCCAGAGGTCCCAGAGAAGACCCCAGCAGTGGAGAATATATCATTCTATTTTCAGAACACCTTCCTTGGCACACAGCTGGAAGCCACATACAGGTACAGTGATGCATCCCATGGGTAATAATACTTGTGTTATGGTCCGAATATCTATTTTTGCTATCAACAACAGATAACACAACTTCCACAAAGCATGTATGGTTTGTAGAAATCCATCCAGTGCTTCAGATTTTCTTCTCATCTGCATCCATATATTTTTTTTCTTTCTAGTAAAGGCGAAGGTCACTTCAAGTCAGATAACATCTCTACCATTTCCATACTGAAAGATGTCCTCTCTAAAGAAGCTACCAAGAGGAAAATTAACTTGAACATTTCATACGGTAGGTTGATATACAGCTCCTCTCAGTACATTAGTGTTGTATCAGTGTCAACCACAACTGTTTGGACAATATTACTATTTTCTCATATTATGTTATCTATATAGTATTATACGTATATCCATCCTGACTCAAGGCGTTGTGTCTGTGCCTCACTTTCAGACATCAATGAAGAATCTGTGAACCACACACTGGAAATGATACATCCAAAGCTTGAGTACCAGCTGCTTCTTGCCAAAAAAGTTAAAATTATTGATGCACTTAAGGTACGTATCAGCTTTGTACAGTTAGATGCAAAAATATTCTCTTTTGTTCTGTCTGAATTATAGTCTGGAATATGGAGCTGATCATTTTGCCTTCATACAGTACCCATTTGTTCTCATGTTAAACAGGAGCTTCAGGTTCATGAGGGGAATGCTGACTTTCTCATATCTGAGTATCGAAACATTTTAGATGAGTCACCCTATCTTCTTGAAGAGTACAAAAAGCAACCCGCTCACCTAGAAAGACTCTATGGTATTGTTCTCAGTATGGTACTAATTCATTGTCTTTGAATTGAAATGTAGATGTTATTGTGACTTAGCAGTGTTTGTATTTTTTTAAAGGACTAGCTGATAAAGTATAATTTACAATCTCTGACATTATTTAGAAACCAGACATGTGTCTAAAAATGGGACATTAGGAGACATCACAGGCTCAATTACTCAAAGCATCCTGGGAGGGCACATTTTTAAACATAGCTGCTCTCAAACAAAATCATTTTTAATTATGAATTTTTCCTGTTGCTCATTTGGATCATTGCACAATATATTTTATTGCACTGAAACTGCGAAAGGGACACTTGGTGGATTAAATCACATTCCTATAGATATTTAGTTACTAAATCTCTGACGCTAACCCTCATTGTGCATATGTATTTTCCCTTAGGTATGATAACTGATCTCTTCATTGATAAATTCAAGTTTAAAGGGCAGAACGTGAAGACCAAGGTCTCCTTGCTGCTGGAGATATTGGATAATTACGATTTACATTCTTTGATGGATTTTTTCAATGATACCTGATATCATACTGGGAAAAGAGTGTTTTTTTTTTCATCGCTTTTGTTTCATATAAACATTTATTTTGTAGGAGCTTGTTTCTACTTTTTTTTAGATGTAATAATGTAGCATTCTGTGAATTTCAATACTGTACAGTTGTAATATTCTCATCAAACTATACAATTATGTTACATTCTGTTGCAGTTAAATATAATTGTATACACAAAATACTTATTGTTGTAGTTCAAATATGCAATAAAGATCTGCTGCCTGCCTAGTAATTATTTTTCTGATATCTTTACTAGAAATATTATTACTATTACTACTCTTATATTACTATTACTATTAATAGGAAGAACAATCTAGTCTATAATTAACATAGTGAGTAGTGTTCTTTGTTGAACAAGGCAGTGTCATATCAGTTGCTGTCAGTCTGTTTTCAAATCAATCTTGAATTTTGGAGTCATAACTAATACGGTCCGAGTTGACACGTTAATTTTCATATGCCCGTGTGGTGCGTTCTGTTTAGTCTCGGCCACCGTAGAATCTGTTGCGCATTTTCCTCTATCACTGCTATTGGTCGATTTCAATAGTCGCGGGCTACTTGAACTCAAAAAGAAGAGCAACATAAACTGCATGGTGATCTGTGTGGGAAGGACGGAGAATAGGTATTGTTCACCGAAAGTGTCGTAGCTGGATAATATTAGTAGGCGGCATGGTTAGGAGACGTCTTTCCATAGTGTAGTTTAAAGTGTTTTCTCTGATATATTGTAATCTATACTTACAATACTCTTTCAGGAAGTTAATCATTTTCAAGAAGTTGATTAGCCAGCCAACTAACTAGCTAGCTCAGCTGCTAGCTTGCCTATTTTCAGTCTTGGATCTAGCATTAACTACCTTACATCTCCGCATATTTCGTATTACTTTAAATGCAGGAGGGCCCATAATTGCAGTTTTTTTTGTTGCTAAATCATTGGTAGAAAATAACGTTATACTGAAGAGAATGTCAGGAGCAACGCACAAAAGCGCGGTTGATTCTTCGCTGCCAGAACATTACAGCCAAGAAAATAAGCTGTCAAGGCTCAGAGGAGGTGCACTTAAAACCAGAGGACCTGCCGACAAAGAAAATCAAGAAAATGTGTTTCCAAAGGCATCAAACACTAGGACCGTCCTTGGAGCTTTGCAAAACAACCATCGCAGTAAAGCTGCAAACCAGCGCGGCTCAAAGCAGGTATTGTGGTTAAGGCTGGTTACTTAGTAGCTAGCTAGCTAGCTAGCGTTTCTTGTTAAACGTGACATCACTGCCAGTCAGTAATGCTAGTCGGTTGAAAGCTAACCTATATGTAACTTCTGTCACCACTCCAAAGCAGGTTTCTTGTAACGCTAGTATGTTAGCAAATGCTTTTGGGTTAACTTCACACAATAGCTCAAACTGCCAACTGTTGCTGATTGTTGATCGAAATATTAAATATGAAGATATAACAATGATGATCCATTTTATCTGGATTTTATGCCAAGGTATATTAACCAGGGTAAAGTCTTCAGTTACATTAACGTTAGTCAATTTATGGCGCAAATGTTCAATCTCTCCGAAACCATAATTTTAATATAGTCTTTGCTCACAGGAAGCAAATTTATTTTTCAGCTAACCATACTTTGTTTAACTTTCTCTTGCAAATATCAACGTAACGTTAGGTACATGTATTAAAACTTTATTGTTACTTGACATGCAGCCATGATTAACTTCGATCCTGACGTGCATTAATGGTCTGAATTAACAAAGTACGAGTCTAAATATATTTTACAAAGGTTTTTCTATTTTGTTTCCAGTCTTCCTTAGCTCAAGTGCCTTCTTGTAAAGATGAGGAATATGTCAAAGGTTGTGTGGAGAAAGTGTGTGCCAAGCAGGCTGCTTTCCAGATTCACGTGGATGAGCCTGATGGAGCCTGCCCCAAAAAGACACTGTCTGAAATTGCAAAACCCACAAAAGATGGCTCACCCCTGCAATTAAATCTGGCAGTAACCAGACTCAGACAACCGCTGGCCACCTTAGACATGCCATCAGCTATGGATGTCAGTTTTTGTAGGTCAAGTGCTTTGTAAAGTATCCTATAATAAAAATAATTTGTTTTAGTTTCAATACGCAACATGTGTTGATACATTGTCATTGAGTTTCTATTGATTCTATTAGCAGATTCCCAGATGGACATGTCAGTCATTGAGGGTGAAGAGAAGCGCATCAATGTGAACGACGTATCAGAATACGGAACAGAAATTCACACCTACCTAAGGAAAATGGAGGTGAGCATTCCTGATGGGTATCTACGATCGACTACCAAATCCTCTAGTCAGTATTCATTTCAGTTTAGTTGTGAAGACTCCTTGGGTCATTAAACTTCGTTCCCTCTTCAGCTCAAGTCCCGACCGAAAGCAGGCTACATGAAGAAGCAACCAGATATCACCAACAGTATGAGAGCCATTTTGGTTGACTGGTTGGTCGAAGTGGGAGAAGAGTACAAGCTCCAGAGTGAGACTCTCTACCTTGCTGTGAACTACATCGACCGTTTCCTGTCCTCCATGTCTGTCTTGAGGGGAAAACTGCAGCTGGTTGGAACAGCTGCAATGCTATTGGCCTCGTAAGTGTCGTTTGTGCATCTCTAATATCAGTGTTGTAAGAATAATTTTTAGAGCGATAGCTGTCCCCCAAAAAATGCAACATATAATGCAAGGTAGCACAATTGCTCACGTCAAATTCTTTCTTCGGCAGAAAATTTGAAGAAATTTACCCCCCAGAGGTGGCAGAGTTTGTCTACATCACAGATGACACCTACACTAAGAAGCAAGTGCTGAGGATGGAGCATTTGGTGCTCAAAGTGCTTTCCTTTGATCTGGCAGCCCCCACCATCAACCAGTTTCTCACACAGTACTTCTTGTACCAGTCTGTCAGTAGCAAGGTGGAGAGCTTGGCAATGGTGAGATCATGGTTCATACAATTCAGTAAAAAAAAAAAGAAGCATGCACATTCAAATGGTAAATGCTCTGAATGTAGGGATACTTGAACATTATTATAATCTCATGAAAATGTATTACCGCCCTGGTTTGACCAGAAAAACCAGAGTATCCTTCAAATGCCTAATTTGGCCATTCACCTGACTCGTTATCTGGTCCTGGTAGGCTGCCATTCACACCCAGTTTAGGCTCATGCTGGTTCGTACCTTCCTTGTGAATGTGTACAACTGCGTTGTGCACATTCCAAATGTATGGCTTTATTCACAAAGATGTGAACACAGAGGTCATTTCTTTCTCCTTAGTGCCTTGGTGAACTCAGTCTGGTCGACTCTGACCCATTCCTGAAGTACCTTCCATCCCAAACTGCTGCCGCTGCCTACATTCTGGCCAACTACACTATCACTGGGGCCTCCTGGGTTAGTTGGACACCGATACAGTATTCTGAGGAATAGCTGGACAATTTCAAATATTGGTCTTTTAAATTGTTTATCCAAGAATCTTTAGCAGAATTAGAGGAACTTGCATATGATTAAACTACTAACTAAAACTGTCAATAACCAGAAGTAACAAAAAACTACTCTGCACTTCTAATTTTGTCACCTGGACACATTCGATTAACCACACAAGTTGTTTTGCAATTGACTTACAGGTTTTATTTAGTATAATTTTTGTTATTCCCACCCCTAGTCAAGGTCTCTAGAAGAAAAGACGGGCTACAATTTGGAGCAGCTGATGTCCTGCCTGGAGGACCTGCACCATGTCTACCTCAATGCTGCTCAGCACGCACAGCAGTCTGTCAGGGAGAAGTACAAGAGCTTAAAGTAAGTGGACAGGAGACCTACTCTGGTGAATTCTGGTAGACCTATCTATGCTTTATTGGATATGTATCCAGTAGATGTAATGCCATCCTCATAAAAAAAAATTGGTGTTTGAACTTTGTATTTTTCAGATACCATGAAGTTTCCCTCATTGAACCCCCAGAGAAACTGCAGTTGAATTGATTTCAGCTAAGGACTATTGGGACTGGAAAGGGTGCTGTCCTACACATGGTTATTTTTATTGTTTCTTAAATGGCCAGAATTTCAATAATTGAACTTGTATCTTCTTTTTTCAAGGCATGTGGAATTTTTATTTAATTAGAATCTTTCATTGTGTAATCCTAACGGATTGCCCTTTATAACCAGAACATTCTTAGCTGTCACCTAGGTTATGAAGCATGATTTTGTAAACCATTTTCTTGTCTTTACAAAAACATGACACGTGTCTATTGGTTAGGAGGTATGCCACAAGCAGTAACAATTAATCTTACACTTTCCAGCCGGATCTTTTAATTTACAGGCTTTTATTAATAAAGACCCCTGTGAGTGTTTGCTCTCGAGATCCGTGAAAGCCAAACCTATAATAACCTTGCAATTTTATAAAAGTTCTATGGAACTGATTGGTATGCATTTTTGAACGTTTTTATGCTAGTTGTTGAGGTGCAAATAAATGACATGCAGAACATTCATCTCCATTTGACTGTTCTAAACATTTTAAAGGTTTGTCTTGTTCAGGGTTTTTTTCTTCTGGAAGGTATGTCTTTTGTAAATAAATGTTAATTTTACACAATCACTTTCCTTGTTGTATATGTGTGGATATATTTAATTCCAAAATGCTTCAGACCAAAAAAAAAAAGACGTAATCTGAGAATTTTTCCTATGACAAATTTTGCTAATTTGTTTATGTAATGTATTAATAAATTTTTGGGTAATTGTCTCACGTTTTGCCACATGGTGGCAGCATAATTATATCTGATGCATGTAATTTTGCCATGAGGAAAGCAAACGATCGCAGTCTTGCTAAAAATGTTAACTTTATATTTCAGGAAATTGGCCCCTTGTAGGTCAGATTTACTACTAATGCCACAAATGATGCTATTTCATTATTTGTTTTATCAAACTATTGAATTTCAAGATTATTCAGAAAAAATGTTTTTATGTTGAAATATGTCACTTAGAATGTTTTCTCAGAACATCATGTCAACCATATCCTTATATACTATTGATTAGATATTATGTTATTGCTATCCACTTCATTGTGATTATATTTTCTGCCCGCATATAAAGAGTGAGGTAGCCAATAGCAGCAAAGGAGGTCTCTCTAATACATACACACACTCGCTCTCTGGCTGTGTACTCTAGTTATAAATTGAAAGTCTCGTTTTGTACAAGTAGTCACAGAGGAAGAGAGCGCACCCCACCAACAGCAAGACTTCAACATCCAATCTTCAGACAGACACATCAACAACAGACCATGGACTGCTGCTTCCTTACTGGATGATATCCCTTGAGAAATGTGCTCGCTGGACCTCTGAAACATGGATGATGGGGACCATTCTATAACAGCCAATCGATATGAATGTGTGAATCTGAAAAAGCGTGATGGAGGCATCAAAATAAATCTTGACCTGTTCTTTATTGGTCTCCCCGGGGGACCTGTCACCCAGAGGAGGATTTGGGACGTCAAGCCCCATGCCCTCTCCTAGGAGGTTCCTCCTGGCATCCACCTCGCTGCCCTTAGCGTTGGGCTGGGGCTGGAATCTCAGCTTGTATCTGGGGCTGTTGCTGGTGCTGCTCATGGCGCTGTTGCTTTGGATGGTCCTCAAGCAGCTGGGGAATTCAGTGGGGAACACGTTGCTGCATCCAGGGCGCTCTCTGAGGGGGCCTCGCCATTGTCTCTGAGGCAACTATGTACTGTGAAAAAAGATGATCCATTGCTTGATGGTGGGCAAATTCACAAAATTTGAAAAAAAATACTTGGACCGGTGTCTTAATTTTACCATAAGGATATATGTTTGATCAAATGTTCCTCTACTGCAGTTTGTTATTTTAGGTGTATTGCCATGAGAAGAAAAAAAAAACTGTTCATAGGATGCATGATTTACGCGTTATTCTAAATCCAGCTTTGTCAAAAAGTGTGCTTCGCTGTGCCTTTGTAGCTTATTCCATGAAGGGTGAAATATGTATGACATAACGCCGCTCTGTGGATGAGTCCCAACTGACAGTTTATCCTTCTTTGAATGGAAGCTGTGGACATAAAATCTGAGATTTAAAAAAATCTTTGCCTTGTAAGAATCACTTGAGACTCCAGCATGTCCTACAATGAGCACCTGCATAGTTTAGAAATTTCCCCACAAAATTGTATTGTAATGTATTGTTTCTGCATAATTTTTTGTGTACTCAAAACAATATATTCTTCAATACGCTCCTGAACATTCTTTCTTCAATAAAAATGGCAGTTATTTTAAGTGTCTCTTTGTATCTTCTGTACCGGCACACTTGAAAGAATATGTGTTAGTGCTTTCTGTGACTCACGAGAGGCTCTAAATTAGGTTTCTTTTATCCTGGTATAGACGTGAATAAATGCAACAGCTATGCAGAAGTGCATACAAATAGATCTTAGAGTAAATTTGTCACAACTCACATGACCACGCCAGTAAAGGTGTAAGCTAACACAAAATAAGTATTTCTGTAAATCCTGGTCAATGCGATGTTCTTAGTAATGCAATTTGCTGTTTTCCTATCTCAATGGCTTTCAGTCTTGGAAGTATTGGCCAAATGTCACCTATGAAAAATGACATCAAGTGCACCTTTTACGTAAGCTTACTTTGTGCCCGATTCACACCACAATAGGAGGAAGACCCTCAGGGAAATGATGAAGCCGTACAGTACAATACGGCAGCCAGGGGTGTGAGACAAACCATTGACAGACGTATACGGAGTGATGTGTTGTGCTTTGTTGTGTTGCTGTGTGTGTCAATCCTCCACGATTAGAAACATCTCCATATTCAAAACCATGTGGTAGTTGTCAAGTAAATCTATGCTTAAATCATCTTATATTTGATTGACGGAATCATTAACTTTCACAAGGGCATATTACAATGTTGATATAATTTAAAATCACCAGTAGACACGTGATGTTTTAAAATCCCTTCATTTCACACCGAATAATTTTCAATGTTATAATTTTGTGGCCTTGGAACGCCTCGGGATCCTCCAGGAGGATCTAAAAAGCGTTACTGGGGATATCGACGGCTGAAATACCCTGCTTAACCTGCTGCCACGGCAATAATGGATGGATGGATGGATGGATGGATAATTTTGTGTGCTCTCAATGTGTTTCAATCACAAAAGTTGCCCATTACCAGGCCTATTTTGTGGTTGTTGTCTGACTTTTTGCTTTGCTGGCTTCAATTAATTCTGCTCAGTGCAAATTTTATTTTGTTCTCATAGTTTAGAATTCTTTCTGTACTCAGCAGTCTAGAACTGCGTTTTCAGAGAATGTTAGTCCTACATCCCTAACTTTACAACCCGGAGTACTGGATGTTTACGTTTGCCAGTTTCCCCTGACTATGGGTTCAGGCAGAGCTCGAGGCTGATCTTATAATAGGGTACGTTAAGGTGAACAACATAAAATCTCGCCTTTCTGTGATGTCTATCGACCTCTTTACTCCCTCTCCTCTCTTTTATGTCCTAACATTTCCCTCCCCTCTTTATTCTTGTCTTTCTGACTATCAGTACCTGTAGATCTGACATTAAAAACCTGCAGAAAAGAGTTTGAGACAAGTGAAAGGCATCGCTATCTATTAGCACTCACGCAGGGTGCAAACGACCACAGAAAAATATTAAGTGGTGAGTAGGGAGGCGCTTCAATTTATAACTGGAATTTATGGTCTATCTATCCCATCTTGAAAACGGAGTAATCCACTGAGCGTTCCAGGTTATCAGACTGTCTCCTTGTGTGAGCGTGAGCGTTTGTGTGTGCGTGTGTGTGTGCGTGTGTGTGTGTGTGTGTGTGTGTGTGTGTGTTTGTGTGTGTGTGCAGTTGAACAAAAATGTATTTGTTGGTGAAGCACAGAAATCAAGGAAAGTGTTTGTGTGGAGGGTCAACCTCTGTGAAAGGTTCAATGTCTGTCAATTTCCGGGAAAACGTCAGGTTCCAACAAGTGGCAGTGCAGGAGTAGTGTTCCAGAGGAGGCTATCTAGCATGATTATAATTGCATTATTATTATTGCATTGTATAAAATGAGAGCCAAGTGGTTTTGTGCCTTCAATTGCTTAAAGTAACAACAGCAGTATCACAAACATTGGTCATTTGAGCTTGTCTGTAAATCTTTAATCCGGCAAAAGCAGTAAGTAATTTATTAAGTAACCAGAGGAGTGAAAAAAATAAAACTAAATTAAATGTTATTGAAATTCCCCCACAAAGGTGCAAATAAACACTTGAATATTTCTTGAAGTTGTTGATATATGTTTTTTATGCAAATATTATTTACAAAGGTTTTTGCAAGCATTTGGTTGTATTAAAAGGGAATTTCATGGTGTAACTGTATCACAGGATGGGATGAGGCTCACATTCCTGTTCACTCACCAGAGCTTGCTTTAATTTAAGTTAGCCATGAGCAGGATATGATCTGACACGCCCCACTGTGGACCACCTGCTCGACTCTTATAAACTCTTATTATCTCCATGACATCGATCGTGGTCGGTCAGCAAGATTCATCATGCCGCTCAAAGATTCAGTGGAAATAAAGATGATAAAGAGTGTTTCATGAGTTCAGTTTTAACACTTGCACGGAATTTTTATACACATGGTTAGAAAGTGAAACTTTGTAGGGAAAGTGGTTAAAAAATGAATGGAAAATGAAAAAAATCAAAAAAATGAATAGAGGTTCAATGCTTTACCAAAGGCTTTACTGTGCATCCAACACTGAAATATTAAGAACATCCTTACCAACTGTATACCATTTTTTTACCTTGTGTAAATGGAAAAAGATTTAAAAAATATATATTTTGAGAACAGTTTGTTTCTGTTGAAAAATACAATGGTTGTATATTTGGGAGTTGAGCGTTTGGTACAAACTTAATTATTGTACTGCATTGTAAATATTGTACTGTAAACCTTTTATTCCCCAATATGTTACAAACACATTTTATTAATTGTAGCCTTTTTGTGGCTTTTCAATGCACTGTCTTTGTAGAAGCTTTCCAAATCCACCTTAAGCCACAAAAGTAAAATAAAAAGCAAGAATTGGGGTAAAGTGCCAATGGAAGGGTAATTGTTCAGTTTGAGGTCGTTTGTAATGTATCCCCTACAAAGGGTCTCTTGAATGAGAACACACAGTGGAATGGGATATTTAGGAAGTGTCTACGTAAGTGTCCAAAGTCCCTAGAAAACCCCAAGAGGCAAACTCGCTAAAAGACAACTATTTTGGGGCGTATTGTACATGGAAGTTTACAGTAGAAATGAGGAGGTAAACAGTAAAATGCAGAGATGACATGAAACACAGAGTGCATTTGGTCATAATACCGTCTTTGATTGACAGGTGGGGAAATATGAGCCTGTATTTGAACACGGAAGTACTCCCCAGCCAACTGTTTCAGTGTCACTGTTCAGAGGGAAGTGTGGCTCTTCTCACGATCATAGAGGCTGTGAAAGAGCAGGCTGGTTTGGATCCGATCTACTTTTGCATTCCTGGTCAAGGGTGAGAACATCTTTTAGTGTTTTTTGACAATTATTTGATTGGCCTATTAGCTGCTTTAAGCCTACCCACTGGGCTTCAGATGCTACAGAATGTTAGTGTGACATGATATACTTGTGTGTTTAACTTTAATTCTGTGTGAATAATCTAATGTGTTGTTAAATGTAATAATGATCAAAATGATTTCTTCACTCTGCATTGTAGAACGCAGTACTGAAAATTTATCATGGTGAGTAGTTAACCTTTGAGATTGCAACATGCAATTAAAAATATATATGTTTGACCAGATAGTTTTGGATTCATTCATAAATTGGTTTCATGTCCTATTGAGTTTTTCTATAGTACATACACTTTCAGAGGACCTTAACATGAGAGCAGAATTTCTTTAAAAAAGTGTAATGTAAGTGTAATGGACAGTGTATGGAATGAGCAATGGTCCACTTGAGCTAATTCAGACCCTTACCTGTCTCTGATATAAGTTGTGGTCTGGTGCAAGCATCATGACAAACCATCTAAACCACACCACATGTTTGAAATCTCAGGACATTAAATCTCTGTGTGTAGATGTACTGATTAGACCAATGTAAGTCTGTTGTCATATTATTAATGTCGCTCCCTGCTGTGCGATAAAGTATGACATGAAAGAATAGTAAGGAGACCCATTTGATTTGCTCAATTGGATCATGTGCTTTTCCAGCTTGCTTTAGAAATTGATTGATGTTTGATAAGTTCATTAAAGAGACAATCCATTGTTGTGGCCTCATGGTGGTCTAATTATTTCTACTATTGTATTAGAGACTGCAGTTGAGTGGGTCCAGGGTAGTCACAAGGGAAAGGCCTATTGTTATTGTTGTTCATTTTAATTGCATATCTCTAAGTTTGCTTCACAATACACATGCCAATCGTAGACAGAGCAAAGATCTGTGTCCTATCAGTCCATTTTACAAAGACACAGTTTTTGCTGCATTGCTTTAATGCCTATTAGACACATTGAAAAAGCAGGGGATTAGTTTAATGGAATTTTGTTTTTGCAACATATATTTTTGTGATGATTTTTTGTGACCATAAATATAATTACAGTTGATTGCTGGACTGATATGATTAATGGAAATGCAGAATATTGCCTGTATGCCTGTTGATTATATTAGGCCATTATCACCTAACATCTTAGTTATGCAAAGTGCAATTCAAATAAAACTAAAAACTTTATTTTCGCAAAGTAACAGCAAAGTTAGCTCCCTGATGCTGAAGCCGAGAGAGATTCCACTCTTTGCTCAAATACTATTTTCCCTGTGACACTTCACAAAGAAACAAATCATGACATGAAGCCAATTTGTTTACTTTCACACGAAACACCACCAGAGGCAGTGTCCTCGAACTTGATAAAGCTCACAGGAAGGTAATTTGAAAGTAAAAAGTAATAAGTATACATAAATTACTCCTATTTTATTTATTTTTGCAGTCGTTGGGAGGGAGTGTCAGACCCTTTGTACACTTCAATGCTAAGCAAGATGCTGATCTCCTACAAAAGGCAATGAAAGGAATTGGTGAGTCACTGTCCATTTTCATCTGTGCCCATTCATGCTGTGACTACCTGTGCAAAGAACCATACAGTACCCTGTAACAAACTGAAATTTGTGATGCTGGAGCAATTTTTTGTTGACTCATCTTTAGCTGTAGTCAAATTTACAACAACAAAAAAAACTGCAAAGTACAAAAACTTTATAAAACCTATTTGAAATAAAACTTTGATAGGTGTGAATACACAAACAATGGCCAAAGACAGTGACCAGTTCAATTTCCTTTCAAATGTATTTTGCTACACTTCTTGACCTTATGTTAGCCATTTGCAAATTTGTAAATTTAATGATGATGGGTTATTAATTAATTTGACCTTGTTCCTGAAACCCACACAAATGAATTGTTGGTGCTGACATGGAGCTGGAGTTGGTGGATCAGGAGCTGATTGGTGGAGCTGACATGATTGTATTAAGGTTCAATTTTGGCAATTGACTTGAAAAGGTTGGGCATTGCCTCATGACGAAAATAATTGTTTGTTTACCCCCCAAAAATTCCCCATCGGTATGGATGTCTTTTCTGCGGGATCATTTGTTTGTTTAGTCAGTTCTCTGACTGTTTAAGAAGTGGATGTACTGCATCAGTATAACCATCTAACCTTTAGTTTGTAGTACATGGTGCCAATCATTCACAAGAAGCCGAGATCCACATCCCTTTACAACACCAAATGAGACAAATATTTAAACCCTTACCAAAATAAGTAATAAAAAAATGCCCACAAGCAAAGTGTGATTAATGCATGCTTTGCATGTGTGCCTGCTTGTGAGATACCTTTTTATTTCCTGTTAAGATGTCTATGTCAAGGAACACAGACAGTTCAACACTAAATACTGCTTCTATAATGGCTGGGTGCATTTTATGCAACGAGATATGTGCTTCTCTTTTTTTATTTGAATTTCTCTTCACATATAGGCACTGATGAAGACACCATCCTCATGCTTTTGACGTCTCGCAGCAACAACCAACGGCAAGAAATCAAGGCAGCATACAAAAAGGCTCACGGAAAGGTGAGACAATCTGCAGAGAAAGCCACTGAAAAAGTCTCAAACTTTGACCTTCTGATTGGTGGGCCTCTTCTCCTCTGATGTCCAGAATCCAGACAGTGGGGTTTCTCCACAGAGCTGTGAACACAGTCAGGAGTCTTGGTTGAATGTAATGTGACATACTCTAGATTGTGCACACACGTCTCTGAAACGTCTCTACTCGTTTGGCTCTTTGTGAATTCATCAGAAAATGAATGCTACAATTTGCTGATATACCCTTGAAACACAGAATATATACAGTAGATGCATCACATGGATTGGCACAAGAGATATGCCAAGGGACCACAGGTGTTGTTGGTATTTATGTGCATGTGCGTGCTTGTATGTTTGTATGTGTGTGTGTGTGTGAGTATGTGTGTGAGTGCATTTGATTATTCCGTTTTGAACCGTATCAGCAAACAACTGCTATACAGGACTATCATGTGCCCAGTGATAAACAACCAAAATGTACCATGAACAAAGCCCGCAGTGCAAATTTACCCCCCTTCCTCCAAATCCCTGATTGATGGCACCCAAAAGTCAATCTCATACGCAGACTTCAATAAATAATGGTATGAAATGATTTGTGACTGGCCATTCACTGTAAGTGGGAAGGCTGAATCTGTAAATCTGGTACACAGGCTCTGTGAGAACTACGGTTAAAGTGCCGGTGCATTCAGAGCAAATAGTCTTCTTCACGTCGACACCGATACATTCTGTTGTGCTTCTCTATGAGTCATCATTGTGGATGCGCAAACTTTTAGTTTTAATTTTTACCACACTTTTTCTCAACTCATTCAAACATTCTCCTGTGTATATTATTTGCGTAGTTACTAGTTTTTACTGTTTTTAAAAAGCAAGACCTTGATGCAACGCTATGTTTGCCTTTCTATTCCTTTCCTTCACAGGACCTAGTAAGCGCCTTGAAATCAGAGCTGGGTGGCCTGCTGGAGGATCTTATTGTAGCTTTGATGACCCCGTTCAATGCCTATGATGCCACTCAACTCCACAAAGCCCTGAAGGTAGAGCCCTGTTGCCACGGTTACAGGTCATGGAAATACATTTGAGAACAGAGTAGGTCTTATTTCCAATTTTCGTGTACCTGTTAATGGGTTGGAGGTATGCTGCCCCTGAGACAACAATTATTTTCTGTTAATGTAAAAAATTACTAAATCAAAGAAATGCACACTTCGTGTGTTAAAGGATATGCTAGGAAGGCACTTAATTGGGCAATTGTAAGCCTTTACAATTCTGTAAAATCCTAGAGATTGTTGTAATAAAAATGTAAGTGGTGTTTTTATACCAGGAGTTCATAAGTCAATGAAATTCTTCCCCCAAAGTTACCAAACATCAGTCAGTTATTCCGTTGGGCCACCGCTTTGTGTGTTTCAGGTGATCCTACATCTTACTCTCTCTTTCCCCGTACCCTTGTCTTCTTAGTGAATGTTGTGGCAACTCTCAAGATTTTCTTAGAACTGCTGCATGCTTGAATGTATTGGTTTGCAACTGTAGCCATTCAGCTGCTCATGTTGAGGCCACTTTCATGGCTTGTGGTGGGGTGACTGGGTTTTGTGGGATGCTAAACCACTTGTGTTTGCTCCTCAGGGGGCTGGGACTGATGATGAAGTCCTGATTGAGATTATGGCGTCCAGGACAGCCAATGAGATGAAGGAAATCGTCAAAGTCTATAAGAAAGGTTTGTCTCGATCTAGGCCCGATACACAAAGCTTTGGTGGTCAAACAAAATGT
>JAVQJS010140536.1:0-13694 GCA_036024795.1 Galaxias rostratus | reverse complement strand
GAAACCCACGCTAACACGGGGAGAACATGCAAACTCCACACAGAAAGGCCCTCAGGTGGGATTTGAACTCAGGACCTTCTTACTGTGAGGCAACAGTGCTAACCACTGCGCCACCGTGCCACCCACTTGTGAAACAGAGAAAGCAAAAATGGGGAGCGGTGGTAAAAGGTAGGCCATAGATAACAGGCAGTGTCTTCTTTCAAAACCAAAGGGGCCAACCACAATAGCGGAGGGTTAATGTTCAACATGTTCAATTTAACATCTCAGTGGAAAGCATCCATTTGACAGAGCGGACCCAATACAGTGTAATCTTATCATTAGTAAATGTGATTGCTAGTTCAAATTAGGTCTTAAAATAGTGTTTCCGCATTGTACATCCAGCGGCGGTGGACTGCCACCTTGGCTTCAGAATTTTGTGAATTGTCATGAAATCGCAATTAAACGACTCTGGGGAGTCAGCCCCACTAAACAGAAATAAACGGTCATACACTCATCTACTTTTCTCAACTCTAAAAAAGACAGGACATCAATCAACCAAGGAAAAGTTGTGTCAAACTCTTCACAATCCAATATACATTTGCAAGAGTACTGCGTAGTCTCTTCAGACAGTGACAAACAGGGCATAGGATTGCATTCGGCTATGTTGCCATAGAAAAAGAAATTATCTTCTAAGCCCCGCTCTCACTTGATTTTTGTGCCAAATCGGAAAAAGTTCCACAAGAAAAAACTCATATCCGCAAATAAACAAGATAAAAGATACACAAACAGATTGCAATTACTCAACTGAAACCAAATAATTCAAATAGATTTGTAAAATGTTAAAAATATTTGTTTTAGCCTATCTATTTTGGTTTTAGATTTTAGATTTAGTGTTCTGATTTTTCTTTTTGAATTTGCTTGTGCATTTGGTTACTTTCATTTTGTTTGTGGATTCAGCCTTTACCTGAGATATTTGGCACAAATCGAATTTTATCACACACACAGTTGTAACTTATAAGGAGATATAACACATACTTAAGTGAGTGCCTGAAGTTGTAAAATGTTTCCCTACAAGGCAAGGTCACTACTGCAAATAAGCACTTGTGATCAGTTGGACCTACCTGGTTAAATAAGGGTTAAAAAAGCAGCAGTAGCAACAATAACAACAACAATTTAACATTGAGTTGATGTCCTTGTTCCATTTTTTTAATCAACATGCTTTTTAAATTTCCCTTTCCTTTTGTCAGGCCAAGAGCTTCCAGGACTTTAAGGCAGGGGGTGCGCTCTGTCATATCTTGGGGTCAGCTTACAAATTCAAGAGTGAACAGGGATGGTGAGTGGGGCCATGTACAATTTATTTTGCGAGTACCACACTGAAATACATTCAATATGAATAATACCATTTTTGTAAGGTTAGGTTATTATGCAGTTTTTCCTGTCTCAATTTTCCCTTTATTTTAATTTTTTCAGGCGCAGGTTTGACCTGCAGAACCCCTCCAGGATGGATAGGAATGTAGAAATGTTTTTGAATGTTGAGAAATCCCTTGTCCAGGTACAAGCTATGTTTTATCTTTAGATTTTATTTCATGTCCATGTACACATGGATCCAAGTTATGGTTCTGGGGTTTGCGGTACTGAAAACATGTGTAGCAACCAGTAGCTGTGAACAAAAAGTGTATTTAAGTGTGGGGAAAAGCCTTTACATCTACTTCATCTGTAATTCAGTCCTTTTCAATTAGTCTGTCTTAACCATTTTATCTTCTATTTCAAGAACAACTGCCTGACTCGGCCAATCGTGTACATGTCTCCTGACCTGGATCAGAAACAAGCCAACAAGCTCAAAGACATTGTCAAGAGACATCAAGTAAGACCCGCCATAAAGCCAAATGTCCTCCCTCCTATCCTGTGCTGACACGGTGGTTCATTTTTGCCCTCTACTCTGTGTCCGTGTCTGTCCTAACCCGGGTACCTTTGTTCAGGGCTCCACAACAGAGGAGAAGTCTAAAGCCACCCACCACATCCATCCTTCTCCATCTCAACAGGAAGAAGGTGAGTTATACACTCTCCCATCACATAGACAACCAATTCATAGCTCAACTGCAATCTCAGTGTTCTTGCGGGTGTTGTTGTGCACTAGGAGGAACCGAGGCCCCAATGCTCCAGCTAAGGGTCTGGGTCCAATGATTTCATCCGTTACCTAGTGGCAGTCAGGGTGCAGTTTTCTAGACTGTAGATTTCTGTGCGCCCCTCCATGGATATGCCTCCTGAGACCATTACTGACAAACAACCAAACCGGTCATGCTGAACGACGTTGCAAGCAGCATAACTTTCTCCACGGCTTCCCCTGACCCTTTCACATCCGTCACATGTGCTCATCTTTAAAAAGCACAGGGCGCCAGTGACGTATCTGCCAGTTCTGGTGTTCCATGACAAATACTAGTTGAGCTCCAAGGTGCAGGGCAGTGAGCACCACAGGAGGATGTCGGACCCTCAGACCACCCTCATGAAGTCCGTTTCTGATGGTTTGGTCAGAGACATTCACACCAGTGGCCTGTTTGAGGTCATATTGTAGAGCTCTGCCAGTGCTCATCCTGTTCCTCCTTGCACAGAGGAGTATATACCTGTCCGCCGGTTTTGGTTAAGGACCTTCTACGGCTCTGTCCAGCTCTCCTAGCGTAACTGCCTGTCTCCTTAAATCTCCCCCTTTCTTGTGAGACTGTGCTGCTTGCAGACACAGCATACCTTCTGGCAATGGCACGTATTGATGTGCCATCCTGTAGTATTTAAACTGCCTGTGCAACTTCTGTTAAGTTCAGGTATTGCCTCATGCTACCAATTGTGATACTGACCGTTGCAAAATGCAATACTGGTGTAAACAGTTGGAACAGATGAAGGATAAAATGTCAGTGGCCTCCACCTGGAAAGCCTTCCTCTTTTGGGGATTGTCTCAATGTTGCCCCTCTGCTGTTAATTTCATTAATACCAAAGCATCTGAAACTGATTATCAACCCCCGCTACTACTTAACTGACCAGTTAATTCACCAGATCAATATCGCTGAAGTTTATTTCATGTAATACTCTGATTAAAGTGTTCCTTAGATTTTTTGAGCAGTGTCCATGCTAAAACAAATGCAGTCTCTAACCTTTTTAGATGTTTAATCTATTTCTGCCTGAATAAATATAGAAGCACAGGCATTGATTACGTTGGGGCTTTGGTGCTCGAGCACCCACTAAACGCACCAGCAGGCAAGACTGTATAAAACATTGCCACTGCCATTGGTAAAATGTTCATTTATTTTTATGTATCCGTAAATGCCATCTTATTTGCCGATAGGCTGTTGGCTGCCAACAAGGTCAACATCGGCCAACACCAATGTACTGCTCAGTGCATCTCTGGGAGCAACCAGTCCAGCCCAGTGCAGTACAGTAGATCATTGGAAGAGAAGATAGATCATGTTAGCAATAAGATAGATTTTTGTCTAACATGTTTTCGCTTGCTGGTGCAGCTCTTTCTCTTGTACACGGGGAGAGACCCTGCTCATTTAGTGACAATGGCGGAGAGAAACAATCAAACACAACACATAAACAATCAAAAGTATGGCTAAACCTCACTAGAACCATGTTAAGGTATGCAGCTTTGAGCCCACCACAGTGTTATAGTTACTTTGCTGATTAATCAGCTATGGGTGCGTTCACAGTCTGAAATGGTCATTGTTATGGTATCAGTGAGTGAATTGTTCAAAAACAGTGCTGCCACAATTTCCTATTTAATGTTAATGTGATTACAGACACGTAACAACAGACACGTAATAAGCACACAAAATAAAGCAATGCGATTTCTGAATGGATTGTCCTTTATCTAAATACATTTTACGATTAATATAGCCAGCAACATTATCTTGCCCGTGGTTCCAAATACTTGACTTGATTCGGACTCTGTTTAAAAGACATATAATGCACACTCACGAATAATTGTCCTTACTACGCCTCTAAATAAAAATGTATGTGCTTTAATTACGCGTAACAATATCTGTGTTGCAGAGGAGTGGCTGCGCCCAGTTATGAAGAAAGACAAACAGGTGCTTGTGCATTGGGGCATGCATCCCGATAGGTGAGTGTGTGCCAACATGAACTCGTCGTAATAATGATACATCTTACTTTGAATGATCTGCATTTTGAAAGGACACTATTATACTATAAATATCATCACTTTGAATAAACTAGACATTGATATTTCCCTGCGTAAATGCAATGTGATGTATCACAGTTTTTGACTTACCTCTGTAGCGCACAGAACCGACCCTGGCAGCCCAAGCTGACAGTGGTCCACACCCTGATTTTTGACAAGGGGGCCTTATTGCCGCTAGATCGGTAGTGCCTTTTCATCACAGTATTATAGTGGACACATATGACAATGAATTACTACCGTTTGGGGTTTTTTCAACAAGATCAGGCTTTTAATGACAATGCTTTAGTGTGTATTAGTATGCATTAGTTCTAAACAGTGTAGCACATGAGCAGTCATTTCTCCCTGTCAAAATGGGCAACCTCATACTGTTCAATTGAGATTGCCCATTGGAGGGGTGGCTACATTTCCATGGTATTTGATATGTTCTACGGGGAAGCCCACCTATGAGTTGGCGTCTCAAGGTATTGATTGTCTTACTTTTTAACGATTCCCCCAATTCAATTTCCCTTTGTCTTCTTCCATCTTTCTTATTTGATTTGGACTTTTTCCTTTGGAGTCTGTGTATGTCTGCTCAATTTGCAGCAAATGCCAGGCCATTGTGACTGTCTCAGAAATGTGCCCTTGTACATTTATGTAGATATTTCATTCTTCTGCTATTTTCTGTATAATCATTTCACAGATGAACATTGTTTAGGGTGTATTTCTGATAAAATGTAGATAAACTAAATAAAAAGTGGTTTAGCAGTTTTTTTTTTCTTCTATCTATACAAAAATACTTTCACATTTTCCTACTTTTGAAACTTTTTCCTTTAGACATTTCCAGTGTTTAATGTATGAGAATGCTGGACGTTTCTTAAAGACTTTGTCCTTTTAAAATCGTTGTTAAAACGCCATAGTGGTGTTTTTCATGTACCAAATGACATATCAGGAGCAAAATAAAGGGTGACTTGGGAGCAAGTTCCTGTGGCGGCAGAGGAGGGGGCGGGGCCTGAGCAAGTATTTGCCTAAAGGGGGGTGGGATACAAAGTTTCAGTGATTATTAAATGAGCAGGAGGAGAAGATTAAATTTTTATGATTTTAACAAGGTAATTGAACCGTTGAATTTAAAATGTTTTTATCAAATACTGGAGGGGGACTAAAAAGAAAACGTCTTGTTCACTTAAATTTAACAAATGTAACATTCTCACCCCTTGTGCTAACATGTTACTCATCTCTATGATTATCAGCTACGATACCTGGGTGTCCTCTGTCGAGGTGGAAGGTGATGTGGAGGATCCACCCAGCACAGATAGACCCTGGAAGGTATAAAGGAGTTATCTACAATTAAGACAATGCACTTTTTCAGTATTGCACAAATTATTTAACAAAATGCTGTATACCACCTATTAACCTTTCAACAGAGACTGTGCATGCTCTGTTTTGCGAATTGCCTTTGGTTGGGGGTAAGTTCAAAGTTTGACTGCAACCTAATAACCTTTTTTTCATTTAGGTGCATGCCAAGTGGGTGCTGGATACGGATGCCTTTAACGAGTGGATGAATGAAGAGGACTACGAGGTAGATGATGGCAAAAAGCCAGCCAGCTTCCGCCACAGGATCTATCCAAAGGAAGAAGAGGTGAGCATTAGACGTCTGTGTCTGTGTGGGTGTTTGATCTGCCTCTTTGTTTTCTCACCTGCCAGAAGTTTACAGAATATTTTTTTATGGGTTCTTTTAAAAGGGGTCAGTGATTCTCTTCTGCCAGAAAGCTGCTAATCATTCTGGGGGAAATGCAGCTCTTTCCTGTCTGTCCGTTGGTGATTTCTCTGTCGTGTCATCTTCTCCTTGCCGCCCAGCCCCCTGCTCTACTGCCCTCCTATCCCTTCATCCCACACTGTGTGTGAGATTGTCCATCCTCTCATCCTCTGGCTCTATCTCATTCTCCATCCCTCATTCCCTTTTTCGACGGGGTGGTTTTATCTGACTAGTTTTCCCGTACACCCGATCGTAAGGAGCGCAAGGCCAATGCCACTGGCAGCAAGAAGAGAAGGCGCTCGCCCTCACCACCCAGCGTTCCGATGGAGTCCCGCAAAAAGGGTACTAAAAAGGGGTAAGGGACCCGCAACTAAAAGTATTGTACACCCAATGATGGTGTCTTTATATTTTGATTACAATTTACACATTATTGTTTCCTGTCAAATTAAGATTAAATGTAGGTGTTTTAGGTATTTTTTCCATTGTTGCCCCACTTAAATTAATCCTCAACCTCTAAAATGACAGTACTCCTGGGGGCCCCCACTGGAAGCGTCGTGGTTACCGTGGTGAAGAGGATGACACAGAGGAAGATCCCACCAAGGACATCGAAGACCCTTTGCCCCTCCCGAGCATGGAAGAGATAGCCCTACCCAAGAACGGTGTGTGTGATTTAGACCGTACATTAGAAGTATTTTTTGTCTTGTTAGCCAACTTTCTAGAACATTGTTACTTAGCTTCCTTGCATTCAACAAAGAAAAATAAGCAACATATATTTTAACAATTGTCGGATCTGCCCGCAGTGTAATCCACGTACATTTATAATTTATTTTACATAGTTCAGATCAGACTTTTTTGGGGACTGACATCATTAGAAAACAATTTCATGTCTCTTACTCTTGTAACAGTCCATATTGTATTATCTGTCCTAGGTGATCTACAAAGTAGGCATGGGAAGAAAATTATTTAACTTTGGTGGTCGATCTTAGTATCAGGTTGATCTGGTCCAAAATCTGTAACTTGTGCTATCTCCACCAAAGTTCTCTCAAATGAGTTGAGAGATCATATCAAATGAGGGAATGCTTGAGATCTTGCATTTCCATGGTCATTGTCGTCTTCTCTCTGAATTCAAGGCAGATAGCAAACTGACTTTCTTAACCACAGGCAGACTGCAGGGGGCGTTATATTTATTGCCTTCTTGTAGCAGATTCGAGGGGGCTGATTGGCTACATTTATTTCGCCAGTATTGCTCTGTGCATTTCTTATGTCTCTGCTTTTAAGTAACCAGGGTAAATCATGATTACATTTTATATGCTCCATTCTCATTTTTTGTTTTCCATGTGGTCAGTGATTTCTAAGAAGGACATCGAGAATACCCCTGTGAAAGGGGGGCACATGACTGACCTGGGTGAGTTTGTGCCTTGTCATTTTTGCCATCATGAGCATAAATAACTAAATAGATGAGAAATAATTGGGATTGGATTTTCAGTAATGATTGATTTTTCTTTATCAGATGAGCTGGAGGATGACTCTGCCCTCTCTGGTGGAAAGGTAATTGTGCTGTTTTTCCAAAATGTAGACGCACTTTTAATGAGGTTACTCTAATAAAGGACTGAATCTACAACTGTACTGGTTCACTGGCTGCTTCCGCCCAGGTGTATTGGACAGAAGGAGCTTGTGCTGTGATCAGTGCACATTATTTTAGGCACAGGGAGACAGCAGGCATTCATACTACTGGCTGATTATGTTGAATCTTGATGAACTATATATCTTTGTTACTATGGTTCTTATTAGATTCAAGTTTTGTGATTGGTTCCTTTGAATATATAAAATAAGTCATTACTATACAGAAATATTATAGATTTTAGCATTTTTAAAATGAAAGCCCGCTATATATATAGATATAGATATATATAGATATCTATATATATGGTGGGGTTGCTGGCGACCTGACGACAAATTAGCTCAAAGTTGTCTTTGGCTGATAGACTAAAAAGGGCCAATCCTTTTTGCGGCATTTCATTTAAAAATGCTAAAATCCAATTTGGGGAAAATACAATCTCATCGACAATGAAGCTAAAAACCTATTGAGGGCATTGACACTACATGCATAAAAAACAAAGAACACCACCAACAAATTAGTTCTAGCTGAAATATTAAAGTTAACAATACACCATTATCATACTCCCTTCTGTATTGTACACCAGAGCTGTAAACTCATGTCTCCCCTCACAGGAAGACGAAGAGCAGAGCAAAGTGGAGGTCAACCGCCTTATTGACTCAAGCGAGGATAACGTGACTGAGCAAACTCACCACATCATTATACCCAGCTATGCTTCCTGGTTTGACTACAACTGGTGAGCAGAGTAGAAACGATATTTATGGACCGTTGACAGAATAATGTTTGTTTGTGTTTAGTTTCTGCGTATGTTAAATATTTGTTTTCCCACTCAGCATACATGAAATCGAGAGGAGAGCTCTTCCGGAGTTCTTCAATGGAAAGAATAAGTCCAAGTCGCCTGAGATGTGAGTTTAGAAGTTTGAAGAATGTGCTCTCTGTACTTATGACACGCATACACAATATGTACCCAATATAATTAAACATTTGGTAACACTTTGCATAGACAAACTACTTAGAAATATCTGCACACAACGCATGTCTTGAGTCCCTGATATTTTAAACTAGATTCAATTAAAGTGCATGTTGCTTTAACAATCACCAACTATACAGCAAAGTGCCTCCAACAAGATCTAATGGTATCAGTTTATTTAAACCAAACCTGTCTTTTGTTCCCATTGAGTTTCCTGGCCTACCGTAACTTCATGATTGACACATACCGGCTCAACCCCCAGGAGTACCTTACCTCCACTTCTTGTCGTAGAAACCTGACCGGTGATGTCTGTGCTGTTATGAGGTGAGATTGCGATTACTTACAAATCATTCAATTAAAAAGTTTTGGGTGTGACCGAATGGATCAAAGAACGGTACATGGGTTTGGTGCTGTGCAGTAAGTCTCCTTATAGAATGCAGCAACTGTGTGGACGGAGAAAGAAGCTATTATTTAGGTCCAAGGGACTGTTTTGTTGAACTGACTTTTTTTTTCAAAAGAAAAGTGGTTCAAATACCAATATATTGTTGTTGTTTTTTCTATGAAGTTCAAACAAAAGCACTCAATTGAGCAGGCCTTTATTTAAGTAATACGACCATAAGGATTGATAATTAAAATAAAATATTTGAATGGCAAGTTTTACTACAAACCCTCTCAAATCATGGGTCTGTCGCCAAGACCAAAGTTATTTGCAGGTACTGTTGATTTAAATTCAGTTACTGCTAGTCGGGGAACTGGGTTTTACTACTTTAATATGGGCACTGGTATTTAAAAAACGCTGTATCAAAAGGTATGGATTATTAATTAATTCATCATTTAATATTCGAATAACCCCATTGTCACTTTAAATAATAAAAGGAGCACCACTCAAGGATTTTAGCTTGTTGCATTACTCAATTGGAAACCAGATCTAATCTTTATATTAACTTTATTAATTCATATTTGGCCAACCACTATGAAAGTTAAACGTTTCAGTTCTGAATTAGTACATTTCTAGTTGTGTGAATGGATGAATTTTATGCAATTCTAGGCAAGCTATATACAGATATGCAATTAACTAATTATAGTGATCTAGCAATGTTAGCAGGTCAGGTATGAAACTTGGTAATGGATCTCTAACCAAAGCAACAAGAAGAAGCTAATTGTTATCAGCTTAGCACCAAAATGCAATGTACGAAGATAGCGAAAGGTTTTCTGAACGAGGAGTATGCTGCCTTGCAGCGGGGAACTTAAAGTTCGTTGATGGTATATGAGCAAAGGTTGTGCTTGAAGAAGCGTCCTTAGTAGCAGCTATTCTGATATCCTTGATGGGAAGTGTCCTTGTGAAACCAACAGCATGGGTGAATGGGTTGCACAATCATTTCTGGTAGGCTCGAATGGCTGATCTTTCCCTTCAAGAGTTGTTAATTGCGGGTAATTTGAAGTGTTTGTTGTAGAGTGTTTTATGAGCAAAGATTCTCAGAAAGATGTCCTCGGTAGCAGGTATTCCAAAGTTCTTGATGGAACACAGCTTGGTGAAAGGAAGATGATCTTTCCCTCTAAGATGGGTACATTGCAAAGTTCTGTTCTGTTGAGTACCCTTATCAAACAGTCAAAGAGGGTGTTTTACCTGACACAGATTTGGGGGCAGGCAAAGATAGGTGACCACATGAAATGTATACGGCTATGACTAAATCCATGTCTCTATTATCAAACTTGTTTATGGTCAACAGTCATGCAAAGTCTACGTCTCATGTTATGTTATATACCAAACATCCTAGCTGAAAAAGAACAGTTTTTTTCTAAAATCAAAACTTTATTAAATGTATAATTAACGCATGCAATTACAAACATAGTATTTTTCTTAAAATCTCATCATTGCCAATGTCCTTGTTCAATTATTGTTTTAGTTACTCTGTTAAACAACCAACCTCCTAGTCCTTGGAAAATTCATATTTGGTTTTTGGGACAGAGATAAATTAGCTGTCTGGTAGAATCAACCTTCCTCTGTTCAGACCCAAGAGGTGTTATCTAAAGAGTTAAAACCTTGTTCTTATGCAGAAAAGCCAAAGCCTTAGAGACAGGAGCTAGGGTGAATAGATGTGCTGCAGACCCAGACAACTTGAAGATTTTTTTTTTTTATTGAGCAACATTAAACTTAAAACATGAAAACCTCTTCTATTAGTACTCCTAAATAAAAGTATGGAACCTGAAATTAAGCATAATAGGGTCTCCATAAAACACTGTTCCAGTCTCTACATTTAGACATATGATCTTACGTCGCTCCATTCCTGAGTTGATACATATAGATTTACCTCTCCATTGCAGGGTCCATGCTTTCCTAGAGCAGTGGGGTTTGGTGAATTACCAGGTAGATGCTGACAGCCGCCCACTGCCGATGGGACCACCGCCCACCCCACACTTCAATGTGCTGGCTGACACACCCTCCGGCCTCATGCCAGTGTCTCACCGCCCCCCACAGGTGAGGAAATACACCAGTTTTGGAAATATCTGTAGTATAACTGTATTTTCCCATCACTTAGTGTTTCCTCTATGATTTTTCTCTGTAGTGGTGGGGTTGTTGTACCTGGGATTTATTTACCTGTATTAAATCATATGTAATACATCTGACCTAGTACTTACATTGCCACTAGACAAATATACAGGGTGCTTTCCTGTCTGTCTTAAAAATATATATATTTCAAGGGGAGGTCTAATTATCTGTCTTAGGAAACTCGGCCAGAGGTGGCCCATTGATGCTCCATACTATGCTCAGAACAGAACATCTCCTGACTGTCTACTTACTCTAATTAGCTCACATCACAAATATTTAACCATTCAACAGTTAGTATGTTAGAAATATTGTGGTAGCTACCCCTAATGTTTATTTTTTCGAACTCGAAGGTATTTTACGTCAAAGTCTAATCAGAAAGAGACCGTCTTAGTAGGATTAGTCATGTTTAATAACATCTTTATACAACCCTTGTTAAGGAAGTGGTCAAGATGATAGTCTCAAACTAGATTGTTTCTTCAAGGGATTGCCAAACAAGTGCTTTGCATCTTCCCTCTAGATGTCGTCGGCCCAGCAGATGCTCAGCCTCCCTGAAAGGGGTAAAGATAAACTATGTGACCTGCAGAACTTTGGTTTACGCTCAGACCTCTACTCAAAGAAGAACCCAAAGGTGAACGATTACTTTTTGTTTATTCCGAGCCACTTATTAAAAATGCTCCATTTATGGTACAAAAAATGGGTTCACTGCAACTCCCACTTTAACTACTATATTTGCAATACGAAAAGACACTTTGAAGTGTAACTGTCAAGTGTAACTTCAATGAAGATAGCACAAATAGGTAGGGATGAGATGCAATGCGTACTTGAGACATTTTTAATGTGCAAATGAAGGCTAAGTTAAGGCAAGGATAGGGTCCAAATTGCAAATGATGTGTCATGACTGTTCCATTGAAGTACCACTTTCCTTACAAGTTCTAGGTTCACAAGTTGGTGTGTTAATTGATGAGAAAATTATTTAATTATTTCAAATACATTTTCAACTTTTTCAAAATAGAAAATGTATTGCTCAATGTTACAACACTGGGATGGGCACATCCTGTCAAAGTAATTCATTAGAATTTTTTTTAAAAATAAAAACTATTTTAGCTGTTTTATCTTCTGAACAATTTATCAATTTCTTATTGAAATCGCAATTTGAGACAATTCAATTAGCAAATTCCAAAGGCTGTGATTTAAGTTCACTTGCCAAATCAGACTTAGAACGGTCAATGCTTACACAAACAAATGCCGTAAAGGCACTTCTAAAGGCAAAAGGGGGTCCAACCCGGTACAAGCAAGGTGTACCTAATAAAGTGGCCATGTGTGTGTCTATATATATATATATTTTAGTGCATCTGGGAAGGTTTCATACCCCTTCACTTTTTCCACATATTATGTTGCAACCTAATTCCAAAATTGATTAAATATAAAAAATCTCAGCTTTCTACATTAGAGCGTAATGACAATGTGAAGAAAGGTTTGCAGAATTTTCTGCAATTGTCTTATATTTTTTGCATATATAAATATCAAAAATATATCTCATGTACATAATTGTTCACAGCGGGTGTTTTTGTTATTTGTTAGTTAGTTGTCCCACTTAACAACTGGTCAGTATACAAATGTAACACTACAGAAGTGCATAACCTCAACGCTAGATGATGGTATACCCCCATGAAATCTGTCGCTCACGTTAAAACTCTTTCTTGTCATTTCAATAGGGCAAAAAACCTATATAAAATTAATTAATAGGAAGGGGGAACCAATTACTTAGCCACATGTTAGCACACTGGATGGTATTATCAAAGACATTAGGGCACTGGAATGGAACCATAGTCAAAACTGGGTGTAGGTAACAGGTTTACAGGTGTAGTTAAGGTGCTAAAAACAGGCCTAAAAAGATTGACTTTGCAATCATAAGATGTGTGTGTCACTGACTCATCAAATAACTACATGTAGATTGAATTACATTTGAAAAAAAACGCTTGTGTGCCCACCGTGGCATGTGCAGGATGCTGGTATTATTGCCTAGTAAATGTGAATGTAAGCTCTCTGAACAAGGCTTAGCTGATTTATCAATGAATCAGTTGTAGAGTGCCTGACTACCTATTGGCCAGTATATTATAGCAATGAAGGGCGTTGATTTAACTGCGGAGTTATATATATTTAAACTGATCAAAAAAATTAAAGGAACAGTTTTTTATCAGGGTATGGCATGAATTCAATTGTACTTTTCTGATAATGATTTGGTCAGTTAAGTGGCAAAGGGGGTTGTTAATCAGATTCAGCTGTATTGGTGTTGATGGAATTATCAACAGGTGCACTAGAGGGGCAACAATGAGACGAACCCCAAAACAGGACTGGTTTTGCATGTGGAGGCCATTTTAAGTTTCTCCCCCTTGATCTTTTTGAACTGGTTTTCCACTAGTGTTGGCTTTAGCTAGAGTCGTTATCACAACTGGGAGCATGAGGCGATTTCTTAACCCTACAGAAGTTGCACAGATTGTCCAACTCCTCCAGGATGGCACATCCACGCATCCCGTTGCAAGGAGATTTGATGTGTCTCCCAGCACAATCTCCAGAACATGGAGAAGATTCCAGGAGACAGGCAGTTACTCTAGGAGAGCTGGACAGGGCCGTAGACGGTCCTCAACCCATCAG
>JAVQJS010140518.1:0-12201 GCA_036024795.1 Galaxias rostratus | reverse complement strand
CCTCTCTCTCTCTCTCTCTCTCTCTCTCTCTCTCTCTCTCTTTCTCTCTCTCTCTCTCTCTCTCTCTCTCTCTCTCTCTTTCACTTTCTCTCTTTCTCTCTCAGTCTTGCTGCTTTTTGCTCTCTAAATCAGTCTGTCTTTCTCTAATTTCACAACTATTTTGTACTCTCTTTCCATCCTTCCCTCAGATGTCTTATCCCCTCACTAGGAGTAGTATCTGGACAATCTAAAGAGCATTAGAGAGTGAGCTACATGAAACGGAGTGCACATTAAAGCTTAGTGCATCTAATATTCATAACATCTCAGATCAATCTCAAAATTGAACCTTCATCTGGAGTAAGACCAATTTTTTTATTTTACAATATTAGTCTTAAAGTCTTGGTATTCTTAAAGTGAAGGTTTGCTGCAGTGCGGGAGGCACAGTTTTAGTGAATTTTTGGACTTATAAAAAATAAGGAACCACTTCTAATGAGCTGCCCTGAGACTCATCTGTATTAATATTTAATTGATCTACCTTACTGTGTCGATATGAAAGTGACTTCTGGCTACTGTGAGTTCGCTCGGATATTAACAAGCAGTGCACAATGTTGTGTTGGGTGCATGCTATGAGAATGCAAAAACAATTTTCAATGGACACATAGCAGCTTAGCAATCATCATACTCTGCTCTCTTATTTTTCCTATTTGGTTAATGGAATGAAGAATGGAACCTTGGAAGTTTTCATATGAATAATCTATTAATCTATTAACATTGGCAATTTTTTTAGTTGGGGAGATACAATTCAAAGACTTGAAGCTCTTTCTGTTATGTGCGACTCCTTTGCACGGTTTGTGTGTGAATCATGAAAGAGATGCCCCCCACATGCCCCCCAAATGCCCCCCCCCCCCCCCTCCCAGTCCTCATTCATAAAGGCAAACACAGCGCACACACACACTCCACTCACTTACATAATACCTACGCGGTTCTCCTTTTCTTCACTTGCTATTTATAAGCCCCATAGCATGCAGATCCGAGTGCATCCCAGTCACGCAGTGGCCTTCAAGACAAACGGAAAACCCGGGGGGCAGCCGGGACCCTACTCCAGGGAGCTATTATTAGCCCAGTCTTACGGGAGAGCCAGTGAAGACAAAGTCGGAGTGATAGATAGGGGATGGGCAAAGATGGACATGGAACATAGTGATGCACCAAGCCCGGGTGTGTGGGAGTGTGTGTGGGAGTGAGTGAAAGTGCGTGTCTGTGTGATAGCGTGGCCATGAAGCATGTTGGGGAACGGTTGGGAATGAACATGGTCTCATACCATATACTTTGTGTTTGTTTGGAGTATATTTTATGTTTATGTTTATGTTACTGTTAATGGCACCTATAAAATACAGTATGAAAGGTGTTATTTAGCATAGCTGTGGTCATTCAATCTAAGTGCATGGACCACATCCAAGTTTTAACTAGTTAGTTAAGCAAAAATGTATTTGTATGGAACATCTCCCTAAAAATTAGTCCACAGATTACTTCACAAACCAAATGTTGAGCATTTTCAATAGCTTCATGATAAACAAAAAAAGTTAATAAATTATTGAAATATGCAAGGAAATAGGATGACAGACTATGTCTACGCCTATTGATTATCTACGTCTATCTATGTCCAGATAATGCATCCTAAAATAATAAGAAAACTCTGATAAAAGGGGATTAGAAAGCATACCATGCAGGATCCTATTCTTTTTTTAATGTAATGTATCACAAGCAATGCTGATTATGATTTTTCCTCATCAAAACATATCACTAAAGAAAACACACCAAGATAGAAGAAACAAAGAAATATAAAGTTGTTTTCACTTTCATAGCACTAAAAAACCAAAGGGAAGAAAATGTCGAGGGGCAGCTGTGTGGTCTTAGGTGACTGGGAGGCTGCACTTTGAAGTTCCAGCAGCAGCAGCAGCAGCAGCAGCAGCAAGTGGTGCCGCTGCAGTCATTCTTTTGCCTGGGCGCTGCCCCCTTACCTGCCTTGGACAGTCGGTGAAGCACACAGGAAAAGATAATTGTATCATAATATTATGACCGAGGCAAACACTGCCTGCTTCTGCTGTTGCTGCTGCTGCAAATATAAAAGGCTGTGCCACATGAATAAATAATGGTGTTGATAACTCAGATATATGGCTGCACGTCTTACATTGAGATGGGGTAGACAGCATAGTACTGTTATCAAGTTGGAATGCACACGTTCTCTTTTACGGTTTACAACATTCTTAGATGGTTAAGGGGCAGGTCGATGCTTACAGCAACTTAGATATAGTAAACATATGTTTAAGGAATGCTGCTAACGGAAAAATTGTGTATATTGTTTTAACCTTCTTTTCAAAGAGACTCCTCGAGAATATGTCAGCAATAAGTACTGATAAAATCCAGAATAATCCAGTCCAATTCAGGATTAGATTTTTGCATAATTGTTAATGTTTTTCTCATGTACTCCTTGTCTTTCTTTTTCTTTTCATGTATGTTTCTGATTGCCTTATGTAAATATATTATATATATAATTACATACATATTATATACAATAATTGATTGCCTTATGTAAAGCACAATAATTCGTCTAGATTTGCGTATACTGTATTACATTGGCCATACAAATACATTTGACTTGATTTGACTTGACTATGTGTTGTGATTTTGGTTATGGCTGTAGTCTAGAGAAGAGAGCAAAAATATGTACGCTACATGGTTGTTATGGCAACACAGTATTACATGTTGCAACGGCATCATAGTGTTTTTTCTCTCTTTTGGAAAGCAGAAGATAGAGAATACTGTATGGGATTTGACACAGGGTTTTGGATGAGATATTCTAGGACCTTGATGTTCTGGAACCTCAGTCAGATTTATTCTCAGAAAATTTTCAACTAACTTCTGAAGTTTCTTTTAATAAGATTCCTTTCTCAAAGACACCCATTTTTTCTCATTGAAAGACTTTTTCTTTGAGAATGTTTACTTGCCTCAATTGCTGCACAACCTCAACCTCTAAATTGCATTCCTCGAAGACTTGTCGGCCATTTTGTAGCATGACACCCCTCCATTTCTATTGACCAGCAAACACAGCATGTACAAACTGTTTGATTTGACCGTTCTGTTTCTATCTTAACACATCGTTGTCAATACATTAAGCCAAGTCTCCTCTCCCATGATGCCTTGGTGTAGGCAGTCAAGCAAAAGCAAAGCCACATTACTGCTGCCCCGCAGCGCTTGCAGGCCTCTGCCACGACAAAGAGGAAACTGGGATTCCTCCTGGAGACATGGCCGCTGTTTGTGTTGCTGACGTAGGCAGAGGCCCAGTTTAAATGGGAGTTGTGGCCCCAAGGCTGAGCTGAGTCTGAGCAGCCTCATTAGGCAATATCATATAGGAGACAACAATTTTGTATGTACAAACGCTTTAGCCAGGCCATATCCTTGCTTGTGCAAAACATCTGAACAACAAGCTTTATTATTATTATGGGAAATACACATTCAAAATGCGTGTTCCGGTAATGACACATCTTGCTTTGCTCAGATTGAGCTCATTGACATGTGTAGAAATCACCTGTGTGATTCGGTGGTGGTATGTTCCCCAACCACAACTGTGCTCCCTTTGTACTCCCCAAAGAAAGCCATTTGTGGCCCAGCCATTCGTGGAGTGTACGCACTTGTCAGCAAAGCTCATGTCTTTGGTCATTTAAACCTCATAGGGAGCAATGAGTGGATTCCACATCCTGAACATTGAGTGTGAACTTGGTGACACTCTAACGTATGCTGGACGCATTTGCATGGCTTTTTGATTGCATTAACATTTCAGCAGCAGCCAAGCAAAAGGGGAAAGGAGAGGGCCTTTGATTTTGTGCTTGTGGCGTTGCGCCCTCCATTCAAAGAAACATGGTCCATAGTCCATGTTAATATTTAATCAATGCTTCAGAGTTTTAGATCTCAACTCCCCATAGACATTCATTGAAGACAGTAGCAAATGTTAATTTTGCGATTGTTGTGTGAATGTGTGCTTATTTCTGTGCATTCCTGTCTGTAGGTGCATGTAAGATGATAGGCTTTCATATAGTGTCTACATATGCAAACATTTTCACTTGCCTCCACAAAAGTGAAAAATACTAAAGTGGTGAAGCAAACCAACGTGCTTGGTGCTGAATGTACACAGAAAATATCCATGGGGCCTTTTCTATGATGATTCTTAACATAAAACAATCAAAGGATGTAGGACTGATTCAGTGTTATATCACCATAGTTAGTGTTCATTTTATAATTTATGGGGATTTCAGCAAAGGTTTATATACAGTATACCTTCTGGATAAGCGCTTACAATAAAATGATTTAATACAGTGATCTGAGAGTCATTAGGCCTCTTATTGAATTAACTATTGTCTAAGATGGTGTTCTTTGATTTATTAGCTGCATTTAATCCCTTTAACACATAAACTGTGGAAATCAGCTTGCCAGCTCAATACTTGGCACATTCTTGGTCTCACTCATTCACTATGCCAATCGAAGCTGCCCGGACTGGTTCCAAGCTCCAGTGCCAGTGAAGGGTTGCGGAAGTGGCTGGACAAATTGTTGATTCAAGTGTAGTACTTGAAGATTAAACCTGGAAAGCAAGGCTCAACGATAAAGGTGTTGCAGCAGGTTACAAGAGAGAAAGAGGGGAGGTGGGGGGGGGGGGCAGGGTTCTTCTCTTTAGGGATTACCTGGTGGTTGTCCAGTTTGAAGATAGGACAGTGGTACGAGTCGTTGATCTGCATCTGTCACCGTGGTTATCATTCAACTTGAAATGTGATCACAGTAGAAGTAAACATTGTATTCGATAATCTCTTGCTTTGGTGGCTGTTGGTTTGGATGTTTGCTGAGGGGCAGGTCAAAAAGTGCAAAACACAGTTTTAATTTCAACTTGTAAAGTAGCCTTATCCACCAGACGCATGGACTCAGGCAGTCAGACAAGTGCATTTAATGCCTTGCACTGTCCCTGTTTGTTAATTTACTTACTCCTTTAGTGGAGAAAGTTGAGGCAATACATTTGAACATGTGTATTGAATCTGGCCAACCATTTTAAATCACCCCAAAAAGCTAATCTGAAATAAAGACATTGATCAAGATACTAACTAGAACACCGTCCATTCCATAAATGCATGGTTCAGAGCATATGGTCTATCACATGCTCTGGTCAATAGCATGCTTTAGGCACGATAGGGATGATTTAAATCAGCTTCAGTGGGTAAGATTTGTATGCCGCTGGAGATTTAGGTGTGATGTGTGGGAATCATTCAGCTCCAGTGTATTGGCTACACCTCTGCAATGTGCACATACTGTACCCTCTCCCTTTGTAAAAGAGACCAAATGATACGTGGGTGTGAGATGCCGCACTGCGTTGAAGTATAAAAGCAAGCAACCGTTGCGGTGTTGGCAAATCTGCCGGGGCATTTATGCTAGAAATAAAATAAACAGCCACTTGCAGTCGATATTTTGTCATGCACAGGCACAACTCCTCTCATGCAGCACTACATGGGTTGAACCAAATTGGGTCTTCTATGTTTTCTAGCATGAATATGAGAAATATGAAAGAATACAGTTATATATCCCCAGTAGCCTATTACAGAAAAAAAGTGTGCATGTCCTCTAAGAATTTGATTGTCATTGTGCCATTGAACCAATGGTCGCACCCCCCTCTGATTCCTACATGGTATGGGTTACAGCCAGGCCTTTTAAAAATAGATTTTGTAATCCCCCCAAAGAAAATGGTTGTTTCTAAATATAGCAGCGGAGGAATGGGAGGCGCGCCATGGCGAGCAGACCCCAAGCCCCTCCCCTCCCCCTCGGTCTCTGCCTGGCAACGCAAAAGGGATTCCCTACAGGTCTTACAAATCGCACATTTCTATATTTATGCTTTCAAACTTATTCATGACATTTTGTCGTTACCAAATGTGTCGATTGCTGCATTCCAGAACACGCCCTATGAACATGTGTATGCAAATGCATGGGTGGCTGGTTTTGTTATTGTATTTCAAACAGATCGCCTACAGTAGTGGGTGAAAGGACACTGTTGTGTTTATCCCCAGATGTCATAACATCAGTCTGATGTAAGAGGGGTCCTAACAGTATTTCACAATGAAAGTAAACACTATTCCAGTATCACCCAGTCAGCTCATCATTGTGGTACTTTACCTTCTGTAGTCGTCCTGATAGCCAAGCTTGAGGGTTGCCTGGCAGTCAGTGGGAATGGGAGATGCCAAAGGTAGATGTTTTGAAACCCAGATCATATCATGATTACTGTGTGTAAATCCAATCATGCATTCTAAAATATATCATTTTGGTATAATTTTCTTTTGACATTTTTCATATTTACTTTCATAAACCAATCTTGTAAATTGTTACATTATCGTCGTTGTTTTGTTCATTATTCAATTGTTCTGGAGGTTGTTTTCTTTCACATCACATATCACTAGAGACAGAAGTGTGAAATACCAATCATTGTATTGACTGTTATTTCCTGAAAGTTTTACTCATGATCAGTAACATATTAAATGTTCAGCCTAAAATGGATTAGAAGACAACATTTTTATATATTACATTACTTGATCAAATTTGATTGACATTACTTACAGACGAGTGCTGCAAGTCAGTGTTTTTTGTTGTTGTCCTTCCACTACCTATCATCCTCATGATGTTAATTATTTAATAAGTACTGCATCAAATAGTAAAATCCATACTTAGAAAAATAAATTATCAAGTTACTGTCATCTAATCAATTTAAGGTTACACCACGATGCTATAAGGCCATAACGTTAGTGTTACTAAACTAGTGAATTCAGTGGCATGCATGTAATTGTATTAAAGGGGCCGTGCAACAGATCACGGAACTTTTTTATTAAACTCAAGTAGTGGAAACAGGAAGTCTCACTAACTTTAATATTCATAATGTAATATGCATATAGTACAATAATTTGCAACATCTAGATACTGTACACTGAAGACAAAAAATGCCACATTAAAACATACTCAACACTAGTGTCCATGATGATTTTAATGTGGATATATGTACGTTTTAAGGTCATACATATTTATATATTGTTACGTACTTGATTATTTTACTTTTTATGACAACAAGTTTTTTGTTTTCACACCTGTCATACGCTAGACAACACAGCTACTCAATTCAACAAAAACTAATTATCCATCCGATTTATTACACAAGACACAATTGGAAGCTTGTCAGACAAATACACTTTTTGTAACCATTTCACAACTTAGTTTAAGCAAGAATTGCCATGAGAAAAAACACAGTTGGGTGAATTCTCACAGGACTGGAGTACATGACTGAAATATTGCAGTTTTGTTTTAGCTCTAGGGAGCTTTAATGCTATTCTAGGCATGTTAAGAGCCCAGATAGTTACAAAGATGCACAAGCACCAGGGCTTGTAAAATTGTTTTGATCCTTAAATTGATATCTATTCATAAATGTGACAAATACAAGGTGTAATTCCATTAACCTGAACATACTATGACATTTAAGCCACAATAACTGACTTAACATTTTCAATACATGAATATATGGTTAAATTTGTGTTAATTCTTTAAGGACAGAACATAAGGTTTGACTTGGGAATTGTGAAACCAGCGGATGCGATTAAATACTTCCCTGCATCCAAATGTATTTAAAAAATTAGAGATGTAATTGTATTGACTCAAATAGAGACTTTGAGATTAATTAATTTGTGAATGAATACATTTATCCAACACTTCACTTTCTTTTCAAGTTTCAGGTTTGGTAGTTGCAATATACATAAATGTTATAACACAATTCCTAATTAAATACTCAGTTTACCTTATGGAGTCCCTTCAAGTCCTGATGGTCAAGCTTGAGGCCTGCCTGACAGTGAGTGGGAAGAGAGATGGCAAAGGTAATGTTTTGAAACAAAGATGTTGCTTGTAACAGTAATAAAAAAATGCAATGCATGAACAAAAAACGGTTAAAGGCTAAGCAAAGACTTTGACTTGGTATGTGTGAATTAACCTTTACACTGTATGCAGGTGTTGTTTACAGAAGCATAGGTCAGATAATCAAACACTCCCAGAAGCAGGTGTGCTTTATGGTAGGAGGAAACTCATTTTGGATGACTAACAGTAAAAACTTATATGACAAAAACATTATCTTCAGTTGTCATTACATTTCAAAATGGTCTCTCTAAAAACAAAGCAGAAAGACATTCAGTGCATTTGAGTACAATCCATAATTGCACGGTGCTAGTGTGCAGTGAAATGAAAGCATTCCAACAAAGTCAATCAAATGTATGTTTTACTTCCTATGGAATGGTTATGGTTATTTTAAGGCACTAATAAACTATGATGTGGACAATCACAGATGATGTACACCTTAAGGTTAACTATGGGAATTAATAAATCATGCATTATTGCATATTGACAAGAGTCAATGGAGTTCAGTGGTAATATATCTTACATATTATACAACCTATAATTTAATAATATAATGTATATCTGTCTGTTTCTTTACAAACGAGTTGCAGTCGATATACTTCACTATTACAGTAGTGTCAGTCTTATTCCTCATCTTTCCTTCACATACTGATTGTTACATATTGCACTAATCAGAAGTTAACAAAAAGTCACTTTACATTTAACATTAATGGACCCTTTGTCTACTTTGCATTTCCTCGTTTTAAAAATAATCACGATTTAAATAAGAAAATATAGTTCCCAAAGTATACAATCAAATAAACCTTAATTTATAGAATTCAATATGTACTGCATTTCAAAGAGATGGGAGTTTGGTGGACCTGCCTTGCAACAAAACCAGCCCTTCAGAGAGCAGTTCAATCATGATATACTCCTCACTCATATCAGCTAAATATTTTTACTTTGCGGACATTCAAGCAATACATTTTAGAATGTGTTTACCATCACAAATAACCTGATAAGTAGCATTTAGAATTGAAATAAATACGTGGAAATATACTGTATAGCGACACAATTGCAATGTGCATATAAATGCACAATTTTATATTCTCAATCACAAGATGTTTGTGTGCTATTTTCCCCATCTATGTTGATGTAATTCAAACTACTAACTTTCATGGGACCCTTCGGATAAAAGATATCTATTAAAAAAAGTATTTCTAGACCACACAGTTTTTTAAGAATAAATATCCTTAATAGCCTGTGATGTGAACGTGCAGAAAAATACAATCACATCAGACTCACAGCTTAATTATGATTTCCTGGACCATTTTCTTCTACAGTGAAAGATGAATAGAAAGCCCCATTACATTTTAAATATAATTGTAGCAATGAAGTTGCTGCCTCAATTGATCTAAAACCAGAACTGCCCAGTGGACAGGGTTCCTAGATATGGTTGCTCTTTGTCTTTTATGTACAGGATATTATTTGACACCTTCTCCCAAAAGGATTGGAATAGCCATATCATCGTATACCACTAAGGGATACAGCTGGCACCCTGCTAGGTTTCTGCAGCCGGTTGCACCTGCTTGCTTCTCCTAACTGGGTCACAAGCCTGCTGGTGAGGGCTTTAGTGTTATCGCTTCACAGTTGGGTAATCACTTTTTCACAGTTGGATTTGGAATCCTAGAGCAGTACTATTTTTGAGTGCTTTTACAGACAAGAGATTCAGGAAGCTGGTCTTACAAAGAGTAAACAAATCGATTTTGAGTATCAGGCTTTCTTTTTACTAAGCAATTATTTTACCTTGAGATTCTTGTATTTAAATAACGTCACCATTAATAATAAAAAAATATTTCCTAACAGTTGGTTTTCTATTTATTAATAATAATTTTACAATTGTGGGGTAAGACAATAGGGAACGAGTTGTAAATTAACAGTTGCTTTAGTAGGGCCTAGATAGCTTTACAGCAAGCTTTTTAAGGGGTTTGAAAAAGCAACAGGCAGGATGAAAAAGGAGAAGGTTTGTGTTAGAATGTAATGTAATGAGTAAGATGTCCCACACACTAGCACAAATTCTCACAAACTTTAAAGATAGAAATTCAAGGAATCTATTTGCATTATAAGTCCTTTTGTAGCAGCCATGTTAAAATATTTCAAACAATAAGAAAAAATGTTTATTTTATTCAAAATGGGTTACAAAGAAAGGTGAAAATGAACATTGCATTAAAAGCACTAAATAATGCATCTTACTTCCACATTTAGGTCCATCAAGCTCTACAATCGTGCTTCCGCATTTGGTGTTATATTTGATAAATGTCTAGGGACATTGAAAACTGTTTGCAGGCTGACAATTAAGCCCATTAAATATTCTCCATGGCCTTTGACATTGGTGTTTGATGAAGCAAAGTAGAAAAATCTAGTGCAGATTACAAATAAAAACAGGTGACATTTCACAATTTGAATGTGCTCATGGCAAGCATGTCTGTGCAATTTAGTTATGTAGCAGGCCTGCTTTCTCGGTACAAGACTAATATCAGGATAATTGTAAATTGATACCTGAATGCCGCCATTTATTTTAAAATAGGAGCGAATCCTTTGCCACTTGACGCAATAGGTTATCTTTGTTGGAGGCAACCTGTGTATGCTTTCAGAATTTACTCTACCATTCATGGATTTGTCTTTTGTGCTTGAGACCCTATGCCTAAGGTTTACACAATGTTTCTTCTTCTGCTGAAATTATGCAATATCAAATGCTTTGCACTGATCACATAATATGAGGATTACCAAAATTGGACATCTCATTTCCAATTGCATCTTGTGACATTAACAAAAGTAATTTATGGCAGCCGTAATGTGTCCAAAAGAAGACATGGATGCTGATAATTGATGCCATAGTGAATCACAACTATGACAAAAAGGAAATGATTGGTTTACAGGGATAAGTGTAACTACTGCTGCTTTCCATGACTTACACAGATAGATGTCTGACATTGAGGACCAGTAGACAAGTGCTTTGCAACAGGTTTCTGAGGATCAGGGCTGATTGCCATCCAGGCTAAAGCTTCAGCTGAAATTAACGTGGACACTGAGGTAGATGCAATTAATAATATAAGTACAGCATTCTGATCAAACAAGCAAACCAACATCGTAGAAAATAATTGTCAACTCTCTGATTCTTAAGATTAAAAACATAAACTCATACATCTGCAAGAAATTATTTCCAACTTGATTTCCCCATACCAACATCATGAAAAAACATTATATGTGGCTATTTTTTTTGACGGAAAGCCATTTTCACTTGAGCTGTTCATCAAGGCAAAAAATAATTATGATAATAATTAGCAAAAATATAAAAACAAATTTAAAATATTTAACCACTGGTAACCACTTCTCATATAAAACATATATGATACATTAAAAAAATATAGATTTGACAATGTTAAAAATCTGTCAGTCGAACAGAATTGAATTATTTATTTTCATATACTATATGTTGTATCAATGACCTGTCGTTGATCCCACATTTCAAACTACTGGTGCCAAAGCAGTTTAGAGCTGTTAAGACCGAAAACTATTAGATGTACGTATTTATTACAGATCCGATCCATGCTATTCTTATCACGCATGCAATGACATGTTTTGGTAAAGATCATGATATGTAATGTAAATACAAGCCCCACCCCTATTGTGTACAAGCAATTTATCTCTCGAACACACAGTCACACACACACTTACCCACATTTACTCTTTTACGATGGCTTTCCCTCTTCCTCTCACACACATAGACACACATAAACCCACACACATCTATCCCTCTACATCGGAAGATTGATTTTCACACAACATTGTCTTTTTAAATACATTAAGGGTTCCATATTCGACATGTACTGTAATATGTATGGTATGATTCAAGTAGATTTTTACTTTCAAGTCCTAACTTTGAGAAAATGTTCATGTTTTACAGTATGCTGAATGAGTTAGTCATAGAAAGGCATTTAATTTCATCTTGTCCCGTGGTCAAGTCATGTGTATTATTTTCCTCTTTTACATAGTTTTGTTTTCATCCACCAGAAGAAAGAAGTGATTCCTCCGGCATGTATGTTGGCTGTAAAAAGGCTTCCCACCAAGGCGGTCTGACACCTCCCAGCGTTTAGCAGAGCGGGATACTGCTGCACGGTGAAACTGACCTTGGATGTTTTGGTTTAACATGGCGCCATGTAGAGAGAGAGAGAGGGGGGTGGGGGGGGTGGGGGTGGGGGCTTTGAT
>JAVQJS010140507.1:0-11832 GCA_036024795.1 Galaxias rostratus | reverse complement strand
GCGCTTTATAAATATAATTTATTATTATTATTATTATTATATACTGTAATATGCAACTCTCATCTAAATCAAAGGTGTCTTTGCGTGCGTTACTGTAATTCATGATGATAATTCATTTTTATTTAGTTTTTAGCGCCCTTCAAGACACTCAAAGTACTTTTAACACAATTAGGTCACCAATTAATATCACAGAATGAACGACGAACCGATAGCTATCTAACACTCCACCCAGTCTGAGTGGCACCACTGTGTGCTGTGCAGCCGTCCGTTCTCCGCCGCGCCTAAGCTTGTCGTTGCCCCCGCAGGAGAAGAAGAAGCGCGAGGAGGACGGCGGCACGACGGACACGGCCACCCTGCTCTCCCACCGCCACGAGAAGGACAGCGGCGTGGGCCGCACGGACGAGAGCACGCGCAACGACGAGAGCTCCGAGCAGGAGAACCCGGCCGATGAGCAGACCACGCCGGGCAGCCGCCGCCGCCGGCCGGCCTACAGCCAAGACACGCTGGGCAGCGCCGACCTGCCGCTCAGCGGCGAGTCCCTCGTCTCCGCCGACTACGCCGACTACGCCGACTTCCCGGGCATCCCGGCGGACGAGTGCGAGCGCTTCCGCGAGCTTCTGGAGCTCAAGTGCCAGGCGCGCGCCGCCAGCGCCTGCGGGCCCCCGGGGGCCGACGACGGCGTGGACAGGGAGCTGGAGCTGCTCAACGAGGAGCTGCGCGGCATCGAGCTGGAGTGCCTCAACATCGTGCGCGCGCACAAGATGCAGCAGCTGCGCGAGCAGTACCGCGAGTCCTGGATGCTGCACAACAGCGGCTTCCGCAACTACAACACCAGCATCGACGCGCGCCGCCACGAGCTGTCCGACATCACCGAGCTGCCCGAGAAGTCGGACAAGGACAGCTCCAGCGCCTACAACACGGGCGAGAGCTGCCGCAGCACCCCCCTGATCCTGGAGCTGTCCCCGGACAACTCGCTCCGCCGGGGGACGGAGAGCCAAGGCGAGGCCGGGGCTTGCGGCTCCGCGGGGCCCGGCGGTCGGATCCCGAAGCCCCTGCTGTCCCCGGTTCAGGAAGCCGGCAGCCCCAGCGGAACCAGGAGCCCCGTCGACCCGGAGGAGGCGCCGCCGCAGAACGAGGACGACCAGAGGACCTCGGCGGAGCCCGGGCGGAACGCCTTGCCGGCCCCGCCCCGCTCCCCCTACAAGCACGCCCACATCCCGGCGCATGCCCAGCACTACCAGAGCTACATGCAGCTGATCCAGCAGAAGTCGGCGGTGGAGTACGCCCAGAGCCAGATGAGCCTGGCCAGCATGTGCCGCGACGCCGGCGGCCCCAGCGACCCCGAGCCCAAGACGGAGTGGAAGGTGAAGGTGCGCGGCGACGGCACCCGCTACATCACCAAGCGGCCCGTCCGCGACAAGCTGCTGCGCGAGCGGGCGCTGCGGATCCGCGAGGAGCGCGGCGGCGTCACCACGGACGACGACGACGCCGCCAGCGAGCTGAAGATGGGCCGCTACTGGAGCAAGGAGGAGCGCAAGCAGCACGCCTCGCGCGCCAGGGAGCAGCGGCAGCGGCGGGAGGTGATGAAGCAGAGCCGCGTGGACTCGCTGAGGGAGCGGGCCGGGCCGGACGACCGGCGGGAGCCCAGCATCATCGAGCTGAGCCACAAGAAGATGAACAAGAAGAGGAACAAGAAGATCTTTGACAATTGGATGACCATCCAGGAGCTCCTGACGCACGGGACCAAGTCGCCGGACGGCACGCGGGTCTACAATTCCCTCCTCTCCGTGACGACCGTCTAGCTGGGAAAGAGGGAGGCGGGCGGGCAGGCGGGCGGGCGGGTGGGCGGGTGGGCGGGCGGGTGGGCGGGCGGGCAGAGAGGCAGGCAGGCGGGCAGGTAGGCAGGCGGGCAGGCAGACAGGCAGGCAGGCAGTCGGGCAGGCAGGCGGGGTCTAAGGTGTAATGTACTGTAAATAGGACACTACTCATTTGGGTGGGTGGGGGGCGGGGGTGAAGATTCCTGCCTGGTTCGATGTGGCCGTCCTCTTTTATTTGTAAATAGGAAACAGGAGAAGCCTTTACCGAGGACCCTTTTGGCTCCCTTCGGTGAAGGCGGGGCCTCTCCACCATTAGAGCTCCACCCATCAGACGGTGAAGATTAATCTGACTCAGCCCAGGAGGATGATTATCCCCCAAAAGTTGTCAATAGCTTTTAAATAACCTTTCTACCTTTTGCTTGCTCTTTTGATCAGCATTTGAACAGGTATTTTAAAAAATATATATATATTTGCGTTTCTCAGAAGTGTATTGAGACCATGTGCCATAAGTAAACAGTCCACATTTTCACAATTCTTTTGTTTTCTTCTTTTTTTTAATCAGTATTTTACTGTTATGCATATGTTATGCTTATCGATAGAAACACAATATCTACCTGCCAAGTCCATGCATAATCTTTTTTTTTTAAGAAATTGTAAATTACTTGTATCTACAATTTTCTTGTAAATTTAACAAACGAACGTTCGTCTTTTTTTTTTTTGCACGTTCTTTGACTCACAGTGTTTTCTTTCCCTAGAGATCCATGCTATCATCTGTTACATAGATTCCATAGATTCCCCTACTTAGTAAAACCAATGTGTACATATGACTTAAAGAGGGCGCTTGTCATGCTTGTGGTGAAGTCTTTCCAGAAGTCTCCCTGTGTTTATTTTCGGGCACGTTGCCATTGCCTTACCTCCGAGGAGTTCATTAATCAAGCATTTTAACATTGCATAACGAAAGTACCTTAGTTAGTCACACAATTCGATGTTTGTAAAATGAGAGAAATAATAAATTATTGTTTTATATTTGATGCGCTTTCAAATTGTGGTGTGGGAATGGTTCATTTTTTTTCTCGCCTTGATGAGTGATCGGAAAATGGTGCCGGGACGCGAGCGAATGCATTAAATTCTATCATCCGTCAGTAAATAGACCGCGTTGACATGAGCTGTCGTTAATCAAGTCGTTCCCCGTAATAGTTTAATTCGTTCACATTGACAGAAACGTCAGAACCCCCATAGAATGCTCAACAGCCTCACAATCACTGTGAGAGGGGGGGGCATCGTTCGGCCTATGAGAAAGGAAACGAGACTTTGTGCTCCGGGAGTCTCTGGTCCGTTCAGTAATGCGGCCTGGTGCGTTCTTTTTCGGGCTGACTTTTCAAGAAGGTGGACATCGTTAGCGTCAATCAGCTCCACCCCCGAACGGATTCTTGTGTGTGAATGTGAGCCAATGTCTATGTGTGAAAGCTTATCTGAGCTAATCCCGCCCTATGTTCATTCTCCCCCTAATGCCCTGTGATTACGGTTTGAGTAACCCAAACGACCATGCTGCCCAAAACCCGACTCAGAGCGAGCAGCATTGCATTGTGGGACATAGACTGGTCTAGTCTACGTCTCTTAGTGAGGCCCAGGGAATGGTTCATTGAAAGTGACTGTTTGGATTTGCAATCACGAAATGAGAGCGTCTTACACGACCGTGCGGGAAATTTTGCTGTGAGACGGTGAAGAAAATCCAGCGTTTTGGTGGGCTTAAAAGCCAAACGTGTCGGCCCAAGGGTTCCTTCTGTATGAGGACACATCAGACGCGTCCGTTCTCTCGTTCTCTGCCTCTTCGTCCTGTCGACGTAACGCAGCGACAGCCTGAGTCAATACCTGTTTTATTGCCTCGACATCATACTTGGCTGCGCACCAACACCCCCGAACCAAACACGTCGGAATGAAATATGTTCCGCGAGTCGCCGTGGAGACGGGAGGGGGGGGGGAGGAGCTGGCCTGAATCCTCCCGGCAGACAGGGCGAGTGATTCGTCAGGGCTGAGGCTCTGGTCGGTGTCTCTTCGACAGCAGGGTTCTACCATCTGCTCGGTGGAACCGAGTCCCCTCAGACAGAACCACCCGCCTACTGCTTTCCCGCTCCGTGCCTCGTGGCAGGGGGACACAAGCCAGGTGGTCCGTCTGCTTAACGTGTTGTCACATTAGTTATAGCGAGTCCTACATTTTGGGAAGACGCGTCAGCCTAATTGTACTGTGGTACGTATCAATTGAAATCACAAATCGACCATGAAAGCAGGACATGGATATGTATTTCCGGCGTCCACGCAGTGCAATCGCTTTGCACGCGCTCATTGGGTCGAACGTGGCGTTTTGAAACCGGCGTCACTCACCGCACTCCGCTCCTACAACCACTGCCTCTGCTGTCAAACACAGCGTTGGTCCTAACCAGCCTCCACCCCCAGCCTCCATCCTAAGTCTCCACCCCCAGCCTCCACCCCCAGCCTCCATCCCCAGCCTGCAGCCCAGCCTCCACTCTAAGTCTCCACCCAAGTCTCCACCCCCAGCCTCCACCCTAAGTCTCTACCCCAGCCTCCACCCCCAGCCTCCACCCAAGCCTCCACCCCCAGCATCCACCCGAAGCCTCCACCCCCAGCCTCCATCCCAGCCTCCATCCCAGCCTCCACCCGAAGCCTCCACCCCCAGCCTCCACCGTTAGTCTGGTCTGTGGCTCTGTATCTCTCAGGAGGAATCCGCAGAGATTTGCTCTCCATCCGTGGTTTGATCATTGAAGGTTTCGAATATGACCTTGGACTGGAAAGTGTCTCAGTGCATCAGACCATTGACGGCAACATACCATGTTACACACGACACATTGAATACAGACTGAATTACGTTCACATCAACCTATTTGCATCAATATGCATAGTGGCTCTGTTGATGTCAGAATAGTCTTTGTTGCTGACATCTTCGGCCAACATTATTTAACAAGTCATGATTTCCTAAAATATATTTGTCGGCAGAGGGATTTGTCCAGGCTTTGAGAAGTCTGAGGAATCATAGCCGGGAGAAAACAGACGGCTCACCAACCCACCAGGTGCTAGTGACCTACCACCGTCCTTCATCGAACAGTCAAAAAGGGGCTACTCCTCCTCTGCACTATTAACACATTTACATTTTCGTTTACATGTTTGTAATTTGGCAAACAATTTGATACAAAAGTGACTGTGAGATTACATGGATGGTCCCTGTGCAATTTGAGGTTGAAGTGCCTTGCTCAAGAGCACACCGGTGCTGGTGTTCCCAGGTGGGTTTTGAACTCGTAACCTTGTCACCGCCTGTCTCTTCGTGTTACTGTAAGACACAGTTGCCTCTGTGTCGGATAGTTACGTATATGCATCTCAAAACACTCGCTTGTCAAAGTGGGTGCTTCCCTTCGCTTCACTGGGAAGGACTTTCAGTGACCTTTTTTGCACCTGCCGCCAGGGATCTGTCGGTCAGAATACCGAAGCGCTCCTAATCACCCTTAGCGATTCTCACCTGTTGGTTTGGTGTCCTATTTTAGCCTGGCTGATTGTCTGTCCATTGTTCCATAATTGAATATACTGTATACTGAACTATATATATATATATATATATATCCATCCATCCATCCATTATCAGAACCGCTTATCCTATGCAGGGTCACGGGGGGCTGGAGCCTATCCCAGCTGACTTCGGGCGAGAGACGGGGTACACCCTGGACAGATCGCCAATCCATCGCAAGGCTATATATATATATATATACATATAGAGAGAGAGAGAGAGAGAGAGAGAGAGAGAGAGAGAGATACAATAATGGAATATATATATATATATATATATTGCATGAGAATGTAACTAGTTGAAGTAAAGTTATGTTTTCCCACAGAATCTGTTGAGGAAACTTTGTCTTGTGACCACTCGCTTAAAGACACCCGCCTCACTGCGACCGAGCACTCCCCTTCTGCTGCAACTCCTCACGGAGCGAGGCCCGCGGGTGTGTGTGTGTGTGTGTGTATGTGTGTGCGTGTGGGGGCTCCCACTCCTTCCTCCCCGTCCCGCTGTGGGGTAATTGATTGCTCTCTCTGAAGCCGGGCCGAGTCCGAAGCACCTGATTTATGTCTGGTTCCAAGGCTGTGTACACACCGGTTTAATAGGAGATAACAATATGGTATGCAAGCCAAACAAAACAGCTCCCCCAATCAATTGAGGAGCTGTTCCCTCTGATGCAGGGAGATTAGGCCGTCCAGCACTTGGCTTTGTTGCCCCCCCACCTCCCCCCCAACGTACTCTGTTATCTTTAGAACGACTGAAAGTGTTCGGTTCTTTATTGGCTGCGTTCTGTCTTGGTCTGGGGAAGCCAGCAGCGTCTGGGGGTTTGACATTCCAGTGTTCCTCGCCCATTAAATGATAAGGCTTTTCTTTCGAACTGTGAAGCCCGGCGTTGTTGACATTCTGTGTGCTGACGAGACGCCGGACCAAAAGAGACGAGCAAACCCAAAGGTCCACGAGCCGGTTTCCCGCCGGCTGCTTCTTTGTTCTGAAAGAACTGTCCTCTTTTTATATCAGGACAAGTGGACCTTGGTCCATGCATTATAATGCACCCTGACGACGCCATTCATTGAACTGCTGGGACAAGTTGCACTATGTATGTTAATGAAGAACGAATTAAGCCCTATTATACTCAATGAGGGAAACCGTTTTATATATATATATTCTACTATATCAAAATGGAAATGTGTTCGGCCAATACAGTGTGACCTAAATGTAAAAATATTTGCATCTTCCGTGGCGGGTTGCTCGCCTGCTGGGCACGCGAGATGATTGGTTGTGGAAACGGAGAGTTCAGCAGGTGTGGAAAGTGTGCCAGCTGCAGATCTGAGGCCCCCAGATTAGAGACAACAAGCTGCCTGATGAACAGAAGAAGAAAAAAAAACGCTGACCCACTTCTTTTTCTTGACATCCAACCCTCGCCCGCTGTCAAACGAACGATCAGAGGGAAAATATGCCCTCAAAGCTGTTCAGACTTTGACCCCTTACCTTTGTCCTGTGTCTCTTACTTATTAAATAAATATGACGTGCACAGTTAGACAATGTGGTGCGTTGATGCTTTGCAACCCGCGGTTTTTCTCTCCCGTTTCCTTGTGTTGAGGTTTACCCTGGGTAAGCAATTTGACCTTCACTTCTACCATGTATTATGGCACGGCACTGAGTAACCCCATGGTATTAGTAAAATAGCCTCAGCCCATAAGCCATGAGAAGTGTTGACAGGTAAGGATTTACGCACCGATAAAAGATTATTTTCTCAGCCGATAGGCTGCGATTGTGGATCATGTGTGATAGGGAGTGCTCTTATCATCATTATCTTTATTATTGGACTGTCAAAGAATGTTTATGGATATTTAATATTCACACAATAAAAAACGATTTATAGACGTTTTAATATTTCCAGAAATATCAATGTTATACAGTGGATGGATCGGCATAAAAGCATTTACAACCTCTTTTAGGATAACGTCATTTAAGTTTTTTGAAATAGTCTATCTTTAGATTTTTCCTGTCCAATGTGTGTTGCACAGTTGTATTGTATATTCGTGCATAGGTTGGTGTTAAAGCTTGTTCTTGACCGATCTAAACTGGAGCTGAGCTCGCAGGACGAACAACGATCCGTGACAAACACGATAAATGAGCAAATCTATTGAACACATAAAAACTGTAATAAAACCACGCGCTGCCTCATCTCAAGCATGGAGTGGAGTGACAGGGCGCACGAGCAAGATTAATGACATTGGGAAAACAACACGATTTGAAAACCTCGCACGACAAGATATGATCAGAACCAGTGCCGTCCTGAACACTGCATTCGTGTTTTAACCCATCACTGTCTGTTGTTGGATCAGAGTCATCAAGTTTATCGCTGGATCGACCTTCTCTTAATGAGCAAACATATGTATTTCCCAGACATAACATTACATGAGAATAATCCAATCTGATAAGTGATTCATGTGAAAAGACTCAAATGTGATATTGGTTTTACATAGAAAAAAAAGATATATCCTATTTACTAGTGTATCAGTTTATGCCGTCCTTAGATTTGGGTTCAAAATCCAAAAGCAAATGCTTCTCTTTACAGCTTATAGACTGGACAACTTAAATGCATTAATATGTACTAATTTTATTATTAAAAGTGTGTAAATAGATAATTTATATTACAATCATGTTGGATAAGTAACTGATCCAAGAGAAATCTCTCAAAATGGCGGTTGACAGTTGACTCTTGAATGCACTGGGCACATGAATCTCTCGAACTACCTCGTTGACCCATGAACTTTTGCAAAGACTTGTTAAGATCAAAGGTCACATCGGTTGCATGTGTTTACGACCTGGCCAAGCTGTAACCTACCGAGGTCAATCTTTCCTGGTCTGGTCTATCCCTGCACACCAGTTCAAAGTTGTCGGAGATTACCCAAACCATTGTGGCCCTTTGGCACGGATGTATTTCTTGCGACCAAAATCCTCCATTATATTCACATGGTCGTCTCGGCAGCGACGAGGGGTAGGCGGATGAAGACACAGTCACCTATCATTTGAGAAATGCCTTGATTGGAGTTGTAGCCAAGTCGCTCGGTGTGGCTCATGTGTTCACCTTGCAACGTTCACTAATTCCATTTCCAAGCACAAATATTTTCAATAATCCCCAAATATGCAGGCGAGCTCACAATTATCTGTTAAATTCTTAGGATGTTTGTTGATAGACCTTTTTTTTCTTATTTTTTCTTAAAACATAAAATGTGCATGTATAACTGAAGTGCACCAACTTATATAGAAAAATCATGTTGCGCTTCAGACTTTGGTACTGATCAGACAGTGGGGCTGTTGCATCTCCAGCCAGAGTCCACAGTCAATCAGCCAGCTAGCCAGCCAGCCAGCCAGCCAACATACTCCCCAGGCCAAGCCCAAGTCCATTGCCCCCTGCTCGACTGGGAGGTGACAGAAGTGTCAGCTGGGTGAGAGTGCCGGTTGAGTTTCCTCTGGCTCTGTGTTCCGTCACTCTGGCAGTGTGGGCCCTGCCAATGTCATCAGACCGCCTCTGCCTCATCCACTGAGAGCTGGAGGACTGCCTCCACACACACACACACACACACACACACGCACACACAGTGCCCACGCTGCCCTCCAGCACTCCAAACAGGGCACACTGCCTCTCCAAAGAGCTTTTCTCTTTTTTATTGTTGCTCATTAGTTTATAATAACATGGACAGTCCACAATAATCGACTGTACTACAGTCAATGGGATAGCTTTAGCCCGTGTTGCTAGTTTCCAGCCATTGTGCCCTGGAGAGTTGAAAATGGTAATATTAGGCAGAAAGCTAATGAATGGACAAATAGACTAAGTACACATCACCCAAAGCAGTAAAAGGTTAGCACACACTTTCCCCATTGAAGTGAAGGAGAAAGTGTTGTGGCATAAAATGGTTAATAATCAATTTGTTAAAGAGTGACGGCACAACGTCCATGAAGCTCTTTAAAAATCAAATCATTATAAAGCAAATAAAGGGACCTAAGAAGAATAAAAACATTTTATTATATTAATATTTCTTATAGGATGTATCTTGAAACTTTGCAACAAAATTGGTAAGACCTTCTTACATCCAACGCACGATTTTGAGTTTATTCGGCAGGGAAGCTACGAAGACACGTACTTAAGCACGACCACAGGGCGAGAACAAGTCGTTTCTCTCTCTCTCACTCAGTTTCCTTATCGCACACCCCGTGTTCAGGCAAAACTACAAAGAAAAGGTCGTAATGTTAAAAAAAAATCACAAACAACTTTTTGACAAGGGCATTCTCTGCTATCAAAAGCATCTTTCCTTCAGGCAGTTGAAGGGAGTGAGCACAATCAGCGTGATCCATGCCGGAATAGAAACACGTCACTTCAGCCCAGTCTCTATTCTTAGTACAGAAAAGCTGCCAATGGGATGGGACTTCTATGTTGAATGCAACGGCACCGTATTAACCCTTTCGCCGACCTGCTTCAGGTACATGTGTTCTTTTCCAAACCGTATCTCGTTCTGTCAGACTTGCGGCGCTATGTGTGTGTGTGTGTGAGAGAGAGAGAGAGAGCGAGAGAGAGAGAGAGAGAGAGAGAGAGAGAGAGAGAGAGTGAGAGCATGTGTGTGTGTGTGCGTGTGTGTGTGTTTGTGACTGGAGGGGGTTTATTGACCATGATATCACCCCTAACAGCCCCCCTGGGAGGGAGCCGGGTTGGCCACAGTCACACACACACAAGGAGAAGGAGACTTTAACGCCCACAACATCCACCTTACAGCCACACTCCGCAGACTCCGTCCGCATCGACCCCCGGCTATTTAGATGGCATCGATTTAACGTTTACCAGCTCTCCTCTGGAACGCCCTGTTTGGACAGTTATGATAGATCTGCCATTACACAAAGCCAGTAATTATGGAGGGAGTTAAAGGAATATGCTGATCCCTCGCACTCCGATGTTGGGATGTGCTTAGTGTGCAGCTGTGAGTAACACTGTTGTTTACCGCTATTGATTTGATATGCTACTAGGAGGTCTAAATTGGATTCCCGTTCTGTTTCGCTTGTAAATAACCATTGTTCTTTGTGCCGGTTCCTCTATAAGGTCTGCTTTGGCCAAATATGATCTCCATGTGGTCCTGTCGTATCCTCCCAGACATGCATGCTTTTACTCTATGCTCCTGTAAGTGACGTTCGCAATCAATACAGCTTAAGAAGCCAGTTTCAAACACTTGAATCTGTCCATCTGTGTTGATTTCAATAAACGAAGACAAAATGTTGTCCATGGCCGTACAGGGAATCAACTGGCTAAAACCTCCTATGATTCCCCATAAAAAAAGGTTTTTGTGAACCACAAAGGGAAATTAAGCTGACCTTTTAAGGTGACCTATTTTCCTGTTTTCAAACTTCCCCATCCTGCATTGTGAAAACTGGAGTCGTGCTTCACTTTTAACAAGTCACAGCGGCACGTTCCCCCAACCCCCACCCCCCCTCCGTCTCTCTCTGCACTGTGGCCTAACAAGCACTTACTCTTATTCCCGGGCCAGACAGTCTTTTCCTGTGGCAGGACACACACACACACGCACACACACACACACCCCAACACACACACCCCAACACGCACACACACACTCTTAACACCTGGATCACACACAGATTTGCTCTAATTGAGTCTTTATTAGTCTCGCATTCGCACTTTTAACAACCCGACGCAAAGAGCAGCGCGCCTCTCACAAAATGGCCTCTAAAAGCCCCTGTCTGTGTTATAAACAGGACTCTTCAGTACCATTAGTCTGAGTGGCGCACAGGAAAAGGCCAAAAGAGCACTACACTGCAGATGCTGCTAGTGCAGTCAATTAGTGCACTTCATTAGATGGAGCTATTACTTATAGAGGCGGTAACCTGAAGACCTCCGTAATCAAATTAATCAATACATGTATGAACTCAAAATATAACCTCGGCTGTGGAATTAATCAGCGTATCGAAACTATTTCATACACTATTTTACGTTGCCATTTTGTTCATATTAAAGTGACCCACAACATCTGCGTATTCTATGTGTTGTGTGGAGTGATTCTTATATTGACGGCTACTGGCATCATGACAGCAGGGGAAGTGTAATCCATTTGCCTAGTGTGGGTTGAATGTGCAAGTAAGAGCTGCAAACAGCTTTTACGGCGTAAAAAGTATTCCCGCTCCGCAGTTTGATGATTCGCACATGTATCTACTTGAAAGGGAACACGGAGTAAATGGCTCAAATTCAAAGGAAAGATTTCACCTCTGGAGCATTTCCTCAGGACGAGAGGAGAGCCGGCAGAAAGTACATGATGCCGGAGACCACGTAGACATATTCAGACAAAGACAAGAATAAAATAGGAGAAAGAAATAAAAAAAGTAAAGAAAAAAGGAGAGAAAGAAAGACAGAAAGAAAGAAAGAAAGAAAGAAACAAAGAAACAAAG
>JAVQJS010140455.1:0-16087 GCA_036024795.1 Galaxias rostratus | reverse complement strand
GTAGATAGGTAGGGATAAATCTTTTATGTCCATAACATCCATATTTCTGTAAAGCTGCTTTGTGACAAATTGTTTTTGTAAAAAGCGCTATATAAATAAAATTGAATTGAATTGAATGTAACAACAAATACGAAGTTGCAGAATATTTTTGTGATAACTTCCTGGTGAAACTGGCCTACCTGAGTGACATATTTGGAAAGGTAAATGAACTAAATCTATGGCTTCAAGGGAAAGATAAACACCTCCCTCAGGTCACAGACAAGATCAGCTCTTTCACTCGAAAGCTTGCAATGTGGGACAGGCAACTTAATGAAGGAAATACTGTGATGCAACTTTAGTGATTCCATATTTCAAGCAGCATATTTCATCACTTATGAGATTCTTTAAAAAGTACTTCCCTGAAAACAGTTCCCAGTATGACTGGATGAGATCCTTTCAATGCACCAGTTCCAACTGGTTTAATCTCTGCAGAGGAGGACAGTTAATTGACTTATGACATCTGACTCCACATCGAGACAGGTTCACATCACAGACACAGTAAATTCTTGCGTGTAGAGAGGCATTATCAACTCTTAGGGCAGAGGGCTATGGACATTCTTCTTCCATTTGCATCCTCTTACCTTTGTGAGACTGCCTTCTCTGCTGTTGCTGTACTAGAGACTGAGTAGTCGGGTCCCAACTAAACATTAAGCAGGAGCTGAGAGTTGCAGCATCATGCTTTCAACCCCACTTCGAGAAGCTGTGCACTGCAAAACATGCTCATTGTAGCCATTAATCCTGACTTCCCTTATATTGATTAAAGAAATCATCACAAAGTGTTTAATATATATTGTGCTCCAGAGTTAATGTTGTTGATCATTTTGAATTCATCATTATTTATTGATAATCAATTTTTTTTTCAGTATCAAATGGCTCAAATCAATATTTTTTTCCTGTTACAATGTTAGTAAAGTTATTCTTTGTTGTAGGTTGATCTATAATTCTTTCTTTCTTTGTATTCTTTAATGTTAATTAGGATACACAGGTTATGCAATTGTATAGACAAGTTATACTATTTATAGTTGCGGCAGAGAGCGGTAGGGGCGTGAAGTGTTTTCTTCTTCCAGGTGGGGCGTGACAGGAAATAATTGAGAAGCACTGCTCTAACCCTTCCCCCACATGTGAACAGTTTGTAACTGAAGTTAGCATTTGTTGGATAGGCTTTGTATTTCAATATCTCTGTGGATACCTTTCCCAGAAAATCTGACTTTAACTCACAACTAACTGTCAATTTTGCCAGGTTAGAACCACACATCATATTTCCCTTTGTAAATGCAGTTCAATGTCATAGAGTAATTTTGATATTGTAAACTCTCTTGGCCATCTGAATTCATGTAGAGACAGCTAGTGACAAATCCTTGGCTGCAAACATCAGTTTAGCTCATTGTCGATCATTAGCTTCCTGGGGCCTTTAGGATTCAGAGAAACTTGCAACTTGACTGGTCTTTTTGCTGAGTCAGTCCATTCTATGAAAAAACAAGAATACAAACAGGAGTATTGGTAGTATTACAAGTTTAGCCACAATTTACATCTGATCCATATTTACAAATTCATTGCTTCATAATTCTGACCAAAAGTACCTTTCCCATTACAGTTTAACTTTAGTTGTGCCCAATTAGACCCTCTTTTAAATTAAAGTTTAATTAGGTGGCTGGCTGGTGTGTTTTTTTGTTTTTTTGTAAAGTAAAAAAAATTGCTGTTAGTCTTTTAAACGACTATCACATTTTTAGATTAGGAGGGATTGAAGGTTAAACACACATTCATAGAATAAGAGTACACTTGATGTGAACATTTCTCCAAAATATCCAACCCCACAACTATAACCGCAATCGTTGTCTTGAATTAATATTTGTAATACATTTTTAAGGATATTTGGCATCCACTTGGTGACTACTGCTCGTCTTAAGTACTGTACTGCCTATTTCTCAGTAAAACCATAAAAATCCTCATTCCATCCTCCTCGTCTGTTTCTTGCATTTGGGTTCGCGCTGTAATTCCTAACACTTCTAGATATTTGTTTTTAATTTGTTTCAGTCAAATTACATAATGCATTTTTCACTATATCCATAGTTCAACTGAAATTCTTAAAATAATATTTACAAACACATTTGTAAGTAGGCCTACACATTACAATAACAAGGAAACACTTTGCATGAGGAATCAATGTAGATAACCTTTTTCAGCCTGTGTTGACTAACATGCGCAAAGGTTCTTAAAGCAGAACTCTGTTTATCCTGCCACTAACCTTAAACATGCATTCAAAAACATATTCTCCCCTTAAGACAACACAATTTTGAATTATTACCTAGAATAATAGTGTTTTTGGATATCAGGCAAATTTCACTTTCGAAGGAAGGTAAAACAGACAGCAAAGCCAAGAGGAACAAAGGCGATTCACGTGACATGTTGCTATGTCACATGGTCATCTGTAAAGCGGTCACCAAAATGTTATATAAACGTATAATATACTTTAGATATATGACATTGTCCTTTCACCTTCTGTTAGTGCTACAACTTTCAAAACTTGACACGGACGGAAGTAAGTCACGTGACCGATCACACGTCACATGGGCATCTGGCATGATGACCTCTGATTTGCAATGTTTACACGCTATCTATATTTCTCTAAGTAATGAGTTTGTAGTCATTTACGCAATCTGATTGTCTTAATAATGTGTGGTCTTTTGTATAAGCAATAAGAAGACTTATGTTTTTAGAGTCAGGCTAACAATATGTGGTGTTTAAATTCAGATTGAAGAATGGGGTCCTTTTGACCTGGTGATTGGTGGAAGCCCATGCAATGACCTGTCAATTGTCAATCCAGCCAGGAAAGGCCTTTTTGGTAGGTGGTATGAACTTTGACATAACAGAAATAATAAGTAGTCAACACAATTCTTTCCTTTTTCTGTTTGCTTGCCAAGTTAGTCACTGATTACTTAAGTGTCCAAACTTCTAAACTGGTTTTGGGATTCCTGTTAAATCAGTAATTTCTACCATTCGCTCTTGCTCGCCCTCGTGTCTCTGGCCCAGAGGGAACAGGTCGACTGTTCTTTGAGTTCTATCGGCTGCTGAGTGAGGCCAAGCCTAAAGATGGAGAAGATAGGCCCTTCTTCTGGATGTTTGAAAATGTTGTGGCTATGGGAGTTACTGACAAGAGAGATATATCCCGATTCCTAGAGGTTTGTTAATTAAGAAAGTTTAGTTGGAGCACAAGTCCTCTATTATACATTATAGTTTAAGCAAATTTGTATCTTAATTTTGGCAAAAGGCATATTTTAGAATAATAATTATTTTTTATTTAGTTTTTGTTTTGTTTTTTTACAAACTGACAAACAGCAATCACACGAAAGACTTTGAGTGATACCACGGCAGCCAATTTGCGTCAGAGTTACACATAGGACACAATGACCGAGTCCAGTTGAATTGGCACTGTTTGGAACATGGATTTTTCACAATTTTTAACCTGGAGCTAATCATTATAACAGAAAGAGAGTGAAAAATAGTATCAGAAGTTTGATAATAACAGATTATTTGAACAGCATTGTCTTTCTTGGTTTGAGAGTAGTTTATATCGAGGTTTGCTTACTTTATTTGTTCATAAAGTGGAGTTTTTTGGGAGCGAGACATTTATATATTTTTTTTTACCATAATAGCACTTCACAATGAGATTCATCATTATTCTATCATAGTTCAATGTGCCAATTTATTAAAATATTGGGAATTTTCGTGTGTTATTGCATGTAAATAATATTCTTTTTATTCTGTGTGTGTGCTTGCCTGTGTTGAAGTGTAATCCAGTGATGATTGATGCTATAGAAGTGTCAGCAGCTCATCGTGCCCGTTACTTCTGGGGTAATCTACCTGGTATGGAACGGTAGGTCACATTTTCGCACATTCAGTACATTTAAATAGGATAGAAAGTTGTAGTTTCTTTTATCACTTCACGTGTATATTTACCCGAGTGATATTTTGATTTGGTATTTATGTTTGTCTCAGGCCTCTGTGTGCGTCAGGGATGGATAGGCTGGAGCTCCAGGACTGCCTGGAACCTGGACGGGTTGCCAAGGTAAGAAATAATTGTCTTGTTGGCCAGTAAATTAGCATGATCATTTATTTTAATATTTTAATAAGTTTGGGTAAAGATATTGAATTAAAATATTAAATATGTGTGTTTACAAGTTAAACATGAAGTTGCTGTAGAAATGTATTCAATCGCTGATTGTTTGTATTTTACATGCAAGTCTTGCTTTTTCACAGAAGAACATTTAAGTAACCTTAGAAACAGGACAGGAAATTGACTAATTGTACTGCGTTTAAGTCATGGTTTCTTCCCTTCCGTGCTGTAGTTTGGAAAGGTGCGTACCATTACCACAAGGTCCAACTCTATTAAGCAAGGCAAAGAGCAACACTTTCCTGTTGTGATGAACGGCAAGGAAGATATCCTGTGGTGCACTGAGTTGGAGAGGTATGGCTTTCTTTAAATGAGTGGCTACATTGGGATTGTTATGCAGAGGTGCAAAATTTGGTGTTTTGAATTCCAAATGTGTAATTTCTATGATTAACGCAGAACTGGCTCGAAGGGGGTCGTTGCAATCTGTAGAGACTGAGAGGGAATGGTTCTGGTGTTGATGTTTCAAGTACCATTTCATTATGAAATAATGTCTGGGTTCTATCACAGTAAATTTTTTGTTACAATATTGCTTAAGTGTTGATTGCAGTCATGACGGAAGCCCCCATAGAAATCTAACTATCAGTCAGTCATAAATAGTAATAAAACATGGGGCTTATCTACAGTTTTGCCTGATCTTGTGAGACAAATATGCAAATTCCTCTTCAAAAACAAGCCTAAAGGAAGACCAAGTTTATGATGGCTATACAAAATTATTGAAATCAGTGGTGTGAATAAAAGAAAGATATTGACAATTTAATGGAAGACTACAGAAATCTGGGAACTATTGAGGACAATCATTTGAATGTTTTCAAGACGTTAGTTTAATCACTGCAATGACAAAGTGCTTTCCTTTTTGCCTGAAGAGCAGCATGTTGCAGACCAAACTGATTGGTTTATACCAAAATATTATGCATTTAAGATGTTTGCTACATGGATAGAAGAATGGATAGAGCAAGCTAGAGAAGATACAAAGTTTTCTCAAATAGGCAGTGAATTTGATTGTAAATGTGAGAAGTTTTAGCACTGGATAGCGTTTCCGTGGTGGCAGACAAACAACAAAGTGGAGCTTAATTTTCCTACTCTAACTCCTCGTTAGCCAGCTCTACATCCACATTGCGTTGCAAAGAAAAAGCAAACAGAACAGCATTTTTGACACAAGCTACAGCCCTGAAAAAGAAACAAGCGCTATAATTGGAAAAGACACAACTGGACATTGAACAAAAAAAAACCTAAAGGCACAATTGAAGGTCAAGAAGGAGCAGTGGGAAATCAATACACCCATTGCTGTATCCAGTGCCAAGATAAAGGTTCCTGAGCTAGAACCCCCACATGATAATTGAACGGAGGAGTATTTCATGGAAAACAGAGGACATATAGGGGGTTTTATGCTTTTACACAATCAAGGTGAGTCAGGTAGAGCATGCCTGAAAACACTGGAGAATACACACCAGCTCAGGCGAAAGTCTACACAAACCCCATTTGAAGCAGAAGTACAGACAGATGTACTCTTCCACTAAGAGAATTTCTTTTATTTACCTGAAATGCTCTTTAGTTTAAGTCAAGTATAAGTCCTTTCGAGCACACTGTAGAGAGGAAGACTGAAAGCAGCAGAGACCACTCTTACTTTCTGGAACCATTCACCAGAGGTGAACCAAGGGACACTGTCAGAAGCTATCAGCACGAGACCAGAAAGAGGCTATAGAGAGGCCACGGATCAACTGCACAACCACAATGGATGAGGTGTAGGGGAAAGGCAAATCACAGTAAGCTGCAAACCTTGGATGACGAAGGCCTGTATAATGTGCCGTGTGAAGTTGACCTTGAGGTAATTCGGATCGGTTGAAGACTTGGTAAGTGGTCTGTCAATTATTATGTTTTCAGTACACCCAATCAACTATTGTTGAAGAAAATGGAACCTGCTCTGCCAAACCTCTTACAGAAAGAACACCTGTACAGTCACCGTCGATGGAGACAGGCTCTGTATATCAGTGACTTGTTCTGGAAGAAGTGGCTGCGAGAGTACTTACCTCTTTTGCAAGAGCATCAAAGATGGTCCAACGTCAAGCGACACTTTAATATCGGAGATATTTGGATAATTACCGACTATACCACACCTCGGAATTCCTGGCTTATGAGCAAAGTCATCAAGACCATGCCAGACTCAAAGCGTTTTGTTTGTTGAGTGTGTTCGACGACCTATTCAAACAATCTAGAGTAGGGGTTTGCAAACTACGGCCCGCGGGCCAGATCCAGCCCATTTGTCGCTTGAACCCGGCCTGACAAAGATTGGTTGAATTGCCCAAATCAAATCATATAAAAATTATGACTGAATTAATTTGACTTTGTCCTTTAAAGCCTGGTGTTCCACCACGTGGCGCATTAGGCACAGTGATAGGGTGACTTTACGCTATTGCTCTGAACCCATCTTCAACAATGAGTGGGCCAAAAAAAAGAAAAGTCAACTTTGAGTGCCGAGTGTTTAATAAGGAATGGACGTACAGGAATTTAAAGGGATACATCAGCCGATACATTTCCACCAAGCATGCTAATTACACTAACAGCCAGTCAACTCTAGAACAGATGGCTACCGCTCAGAGGTTGCCAGCTAGTGTGCAGGCTCAGCAAAACACCTATATTCAACAAACTGCCATCCAATAATCAAGCACGTAGGCAAGTTATTTGCTGGCATTCAAATTGGCAAAGACCAGCAGGCCTTTCTCCGAAGGAGAATTTCTCAAAGAGTGCATTTTAGAGTCAACAAGTATCTTGTGTCCTGAGAGCAAGAACAAACTTTAAACAAATTGCTTATCACGCAAGGACAACAAATTTGAAAATTTTTGCTTATCACGCAGGACAGTGACTCACCTTGTTGAGCTAATTGAAGACTTAGCTAGCAAGCTAAACAAAAAGGCAGTCGTTTTTATTATATTCCTTGGCACTGTACGAAAGTAATGACATAAAGGACACCACTCAGCTTTTAATGTTTATCAGAGGGATTAATGACAATTTGGAGTTAGCGGAGGAGTTTTTGGCCATGGAATCCCTAAAAGGGAAAACGCGTTGAGATGACTTGTATGACAGCATGTCGGGGGGTACTCCAGAGGCACAAGCTACCTTGGAGTAGGCTCACCAACGTTACCATAGATGGATCGCCAAATTTGACTGAAAAACTTTTGGGCTGCTCAAAAGAATCCAAGAGGGTGAAAGTGGACAACCCTGAGCAGTTGGTAATTTTACTACACTGCATAATCCACCAGAAAACACTGTGTAAATCTGTATTGCATCTTGACCACGTAGTGAAGCAAGTTGTAACCGCATTGACAAAAAACACAGGCCTATTTATAAATAAAAAGAAACATACGCACAAATTTAATAGCACATCTAAGCGAGATCGCAAAGAGTCAAATGTTCCCCTGCTGCATTGAAGTATACTACAGCTAATTCACAAGAAAAGTTAGCTTTCTCTTGAAGTAGGGTACGACACAGCATTCTTTGAGAGAAGGCAAACTTTTTCTCTTTATTTAGTTTCTCTTTGAACAAAGCTATTATTTCCTATCTATATGTTTGTTACATATTTTTATTTGAATTTGCGGTACCTAACAGCCAGGGAGGAAAGAAAATTATGAGTTGAGCCAACCACTAAGAATTGTAACAAAACATTACAAATGTTTACTCAGGGTTCTTTTAACCTCGGAGAAAATAACCTAGAGCTTCACAGCGTCCGGTTATGAACAACCGAGGCGACATGTTTTTGCTGGTGTTTGTTGGCTTACTAAAAGTCTGCAGCTGGTATCTTGATACTGTAGAAAACGAGAACTGTTACGTTTTTAGAAGTGACTCGACACTGAAGTATCAGTTCTCTTGACATTCCTGTGTTTATCTACTTGTGAAAATATTTGTAATTAGAATGTTTGTGTATTGGAAAATGTTACACTGTAGATCAGTTTATATGTCAGTTGGCAGTTAAGTTCAAGATCCAGCTCAAGTCAATGCTGCATTTTATTTGTATTTACAGAATTAAAGCACCCTTCACTTTTTGTTTTAATATGCAACCTATAAAAGCAAAGAAACTTAAGTTGGTAATTTGGTGTGGAAGTTGTTCATATGCCAATGTTCAAAGTGTTTTATTTGTCAGGCGCAAAGTATATCAAAAGGTCATTCAGAGCAAAGCAATTCTAATGACATGGCAGGCAACAACTACGTAGAACAGAGCCAAAATATCCACACAAAAATATAGCTGATATGTACAGATGGGGGATATGGACAGTGAGAATTTGAGTATTAAATATTTAAATATATAAAGTGCAGGAGTGCTGATGAATATGTGCGTAAGATTGGTAATGTGATCAGTGTGATCCCTGAGATTATTGTTTCTGGTTGAGAAGCTTGATGGCCTGGGGGAATAAACTTTTTGTGAGTCTGGTCGACCGTGCCCAGATGCTCCGGTAGCTTCTACCAGACGGCAGCAGCGAGAGCAGACCATAGCCTGGGTGGCTGCAGTCTTTTATGATTTTCTATGCTTTCCTAAGGCAATGTGTGTGGTAGATGCCTTGCACAGAACGGAGTTTAATGGACGTTGATAGAAAAAGGATTTCCCACGCCTTATCCAACATTACATAGATTTTTTTTGGCAAGGTTGTGTGGGATCAAGTATTGTTATTTTCCGCAAAAATATTTCGATAATAACTATAGGCCATATCGCCCAGCACTAGTTGTAAATTCTTTTTATGCTTAAACCTTTTATGTAATTTAGCGAAGACTACTAAATTCAAATCAGTTTACACTGTAATGTCACATTTCTGTTTTTTGACATTTAGGATCTTTGGATTCCCGGTTCATTACACAGATGTATCCAACATGGGTCGTGGCGCCAGACAGAAGCTCCTAGGCCGATCCTGGAGTGTACCAGTTATCCGACACCTATTTTCACCGCTCAAAGACTATTTCGCTTGCGAATAGAAGAGTACACCAAATTGATACCTCTGTAGTAATCTCTGTACTTCTATAGCAGCTTATATACACTGTTCTATCATTTACACACTCTTAAAGTTCTGGTTCATTGTGATAATGTTGCATGAAAAATGTTAAAGTAAAAAAAAAAAAATCTGATCTACATTACAAACAAAGTGACTACATACATACATACATGCATACTATTACTACATATAATTTTTGAAACTTTACTGTCTTCATACTTTCAAATAAAGATAAAGGTAATATTTTCAGCTTTTTATGGCGAAACTTTAGTTAAATAAAGCAATGTATGGTTTATTTGTAATTTAAACTGTCCTTTTAGTTGAAATATTCCTAGAAATGGTAGGATGCTTTTAACCCCGTTAGGTAAATAAATACATTTGTGACCGTTCCAATAATGTTACTTTTGCTGTTCTAGGACTCTGTTAAGTTGTTATTATAGTATCAAACATCTAAATGATCGGTCATTTATACCGTTAATAAGGGCAAATCGGTAGCGGAACCTGATCATGTTGTTCGTGTACTTAACTATAATACGATCATTGTAATTGTAATTTGTAACCAATAAAAAGTTTTATATTGATTCACATGTGTGATGTTTCCAAATTTACTGTCCACCAGAGGTCCTTGCATCATATAAGGAAGGGAAATTGACAGAATGTTAACATTTTAGTCGATCTGACAGTAATAAAAGTCACAATGCAAATGGGTCACTTCCAACTATTTTAACATTTAACTTATACCTGCCCTTTTCACCACAGATTCTAAAGCCCTGGAACTAATGAGAACATTTCGTCTGTTTTTTGCTTACATGCCGTTTCACATGCAACATTTTTGTTGCCCTTGCCTTATAAGAATAATTATACACAATAAAATTGTGTCTGATGTGATCATATAACAATACCCCTTTCACACTGAACTCAGCTCTGTGTGAAAGGAGAACCATGGCCTCGGACTTGGAGGAGCTGACTCTGATCCCGACCACTTTACACTCTGCCACAAACCACCCTAGTGCATGCTGAAGATACCATTCTAAAGAAGCCAGCAGAACCACATCATCTGCAAAAAGCAGAGAAGCAGTTCTGAGGTCCCCAAACTGGACACACTCCTCACCCGTTACGCATGAAAAAACAGGCGGGTCAGCCAAGACAGCCCAACAATGTCCAGATCCTTCAGCATTTCTTGGCGAATCTAATCCACACCTGGCGCCTTGCCACTGAGGAGCTTCCTAACTACCTCAGCGACCTCTGCCAGGGAAACTGCAGAGACTCCCCCTGGGTCTTCAAACTCTGCCTCCTCCACACAGGACGTGTTGGAGGGGTAAAGAAGTTCCTCAAAGTGCTCTTTCCACCGCCCAACGATATTTCTTGTCCGGGTTAGCAATGTTGCAATATATCGGATCCTCCCGTCTGGTCTGCGTCCTTTTAACAATCCAGAGATTGTCCACAAGATTAGCAAACTGTGTCACTTGTCCCTGGTTGTTTCCACAGAAATGATAAAACATGTTTACCGACTGTAAACTAAATCATGCAAATTCAGTCTTTCCGCCAAACTAAACTTAGGTTTGAGCCAATCACTTTCGGTATGATGGACATTCCTTTTGCGCTTTGATTCTGGTTTGTAAAAGTGTTTTGGCTAATGTTAACGTGTTTTGGCGAATGTTAAAGTGTTTGGTACTTTTACATTTCTTTCAATAAAGGTAAAAGAGTTTAGCATTTTGATAATTTGTTGTTAATTGCTAATTGTTTTGTTTTGTCAGTGTTCAAAGTGTTCTGCTAATATAAATTTGATTTGTCTCCATGTGTTTCACACTTTGTGATTGTGATCACAAAGAAGATGTGCAAGATGCACTATCACTGCATATCACAAGCACAATTAAAGACTATGTTTAAGTGACGCACTTCCTTGTGCAATAAAGCAATTTATCAGTTCCATAGGAAATTATACCTGTGGCAGACAAAATTTGTGTTAGGTCTGTGATCTGAAACGTGATTTATTTTCAATTTCCCAATGATATCACAATGCATTATCAGAAGAAATGTGTTGACGATACTTACTACAAAAAAAGTTACCCACAGTTGCTATGGAGAGTACAAAACATTTTGAACAAATCTCATTTTCTCAATGCTTTTAAACCATAGTGCCTTTATTTGCTGGTTTTAGAATAGCAGACTTGCGGCAGCCCCCCTTGGCAGAATTAAAGCGGTTATGTGGACCACGCTTGAAGTTTCTCTTTTGCTTCCCTAACAGGTCTGCTCCATCTTGCGTCTTCTGTTGGTGCTCTTTTAGCAGCTCAGGTATTGGGGGTTGAATTATGGGGAGGAGGGAGGTAAACGGCATCGACTTGTAGATTCGTAACTGTAAGGGTTAACCAAAAGTAAGACAAAAACCAAACATTACTGCTCCCAATAGGGCTAAAACATGGATGTTTTGAAAAAACAGCAAACATCACCTGTTCTCTGCTGCTAAAGTTTGGCTGAAGTTCAGGGGGGCAGGAGGGCAAGTGGTGCCTTACTTTCTGCTTATAGGCCAGTCCCAAGATTGTACTTGTCTAGGGGGAAAACACCAAAAATGTGTTGGCCAAAGATCTGAATATTTGCAAAGGGTCAGTTAATGGCTTGCAGGAGTGAGCATCATGTAAATAATGTCAGCCATTGTGTACGTCTTGCAGTTGCAAAAAAACTGTGTACTGCATCTGTGTTTCCTTACTTGTTTGCCTTTCTCCTGCCAATATCCCCATGTCTTTTCGATTTGTTCTATGCTATACTTTGCAATTCGTGGGTCAGCAGGCATCAGTTCCCCCAACTGAGAGGTTGCGTTCTTGCTGTAGTTTGACATGGTTGAGTGTTGCAGCTTCTGTTGAGTTAGGGTCTCTAGGAGACGTCTTGCACCACTGTCAAATGGAAACGAAGACAATTGGAGCTCTCAATTCAAGTGTATGTATGCGACACAACTAAGGAAAATAATTAATTTCGTAATTCATAAATTATTAGTACATTTTAATTCCAAACTTCCTTCCTTAGAAAGGTCATCTAATGTATTTCTAATGGACACTGAAAAACATTTTCAGGAGTACCTTTAAATGTTCTCCTCCCCTGCTCAAAAGAGCCTGAGCCAATCCCTGCTTTCCCTTCCTGAGACACCTAACTGTTTGCCAGAGCTTCCTTGAGGCTAAAAAACTCTCCCAAACTCTTCCCACACCCGGGTTTTTGCTTATTTGACTACTGAAGCTAGCACAATTACACAACTATTTTCAACTAAACGTTCCAAAAATAGAAGTTGACATTTATGGTTTGTGTTTTACATGCTCATCTACTTTCAATTCTTATTCATAATTAATTGGTTTAATTGGTTTTTATGACCTGAGCATTATTTATCAAAGGAGGCCTACACAGTAAAGTCCCAGGTGTAATACATACAATGGTATATGTCAAAGCGCATTGATCCCTTTGGAGTTAATACAACAACTGCTTAAGTAAGATTCCCCTCAGTGTTGGTGAACTTTTCTGTAGTTAAGATGTGGTGTAAGGGGGGATGCTCTAATTATGTTACGCATCATTGATTACATTGTTACGGCCTGGCTGTCCTGATTCAGTATAGTGGTCATCATTTGCATTTCATGAGGTAGATGAAAACAATGTTTTGGGGGCAACTGTGACTAAAACACTGTGCCAACTGATGATTATTTCTCAGATTGCTGTTAAGGGTGTATGGTACAGTAATAACTCCAATTGTTAGCTCTTCATCGATTGTGTCCACCATTAAATTATGATAAAGCGGCATCGTCAATCTAAATGCAATAAGCACCTTGTCAACAAACAGGTTCTGGACCACAGTCCACTTGTGCTGCAGGGCCGGGTTCCGTGCACTAAGGCGGTCATTCCAATAACTGCATCACATTGCATGTGCTCAGGGAAGGGATTGTTTATTTGTTTATTTGATTGTTTATTTCCAAAAATGTGTTACATGGCCTTAATCCAATTTCAATTTTTGCTTGCAAGTAAGAAATGTACTGTGTGTAGTATTTTGTGCCATCAAGATTTTCACATAAGAGCTTTAAGTATAAACAGTCAATTTATTTATTTATTTCAAATTGACACTTTGGAAAACGTTTCTAAATCTTTGCCTTGGAATTGATAATTACTTTCTTATGTACATCAGTGTCTAAGTGTCTTCTATATGATGTTCTTTAACCACACCCTTTGTCCTTGATGCTTTAAAGAACACATTGCGTTTTGTCTCCGCTGTAGCATCTCCTGAGCAGTCCCAACTGCCATCCCTCCCTTGATTCGTCACATTCTAGGCATACAGTAATCATTTCAGATAGGCCTACTAGAAAATGGCAGAGGCTAGCCACAGACCCTAAGCCAGTAAGAGTTTACACTTGTGCGTGGTAAGGTGGTCAGTCTTATCACTGTGAGGCATCACTTCACATTTGCTTGGGGAAATGTATTTTCTAGTAATTATTATTATTATTATTACTGTTAATTTAGCGTTCCTATCTTGTAATATCTGATTTTGGTTGAAGATCTGACTAGATTATTGTAAACAAATAATATCCTTCCATTTTCGGTTTATCCGGGGTCAGGTTGCGGTGGCAGCAGGGCAAGATATATAATCTCGCCAGCATGTTCAAGGTCTACCCCAGGGTCTCCTCCAACTTGGGGGTGCTTTGAACACCTCCAGAGGGAGACGCCCAGTACCACCAGATGCCCGTACCACCTCATCTGGCACCTTCCGACGTGAAGGAGCAGCGACTACTCCGAGCTCCCTCCGGATGGCAGAGCTCCTTACCCCATCCCTAAGGCTGAGCCCAGCCACTCTATGGATGAAACACATTTGAGCCGCTTGTACTTGCGATCTTATTCTTTCTGTCACTATCCAAAGCTCATGACCATAGGTGAGGGTTTGAACGTAGACCGACTGGTAAATCGTGAGTTTTGCCCTTTAGCTCAGCTCCTTCACCACAATGGTCTGGTACAACGCCCACACTACTGATGATGCAACACCAATCCGCCTGTCAATCTGAGGCTTCATTTTCCCGTCACTATACCAGATACTTGAATTCGCCCACTTGGGGCATCAACTCACTGCCGACCTTCAGAGAGTACGCTACCATTTTACGGCACATAAATAATGTGAAATTTATTTTGGTAATGTTACAAGACAGGGGCATGCTCTTGGCACTTTATGAAAACAGGCAGGTACACTGACTCACAGCTTTTTACATTTAAAAGTTTTTTTTTAACACCTTCATGAGGTCCCAAAAGAAAAGTTACACATTGATATTAGACGCATTTGCACACATTCATACAAATATACATTTCAATAGTCAAACATGTATGCACTTTGAACACAAAAAGCCTGTGACCTACTTCCAGTGTGGTCTGGTGCCTCTGTTAAGAACTTTGAGAGTTTGGCAGGATCCCACCCTACGCAGGTCAACAGGCAGCTCCAAGTAGAAAGTGTGAGGGTCACCTACTCGCCACTGGGCCTGACCAAATGTGCCTGAGAAAGAAGTAATAAGAACAATGGATAAAATAGTGAGTTAACTTTATGGCATTCAAATCAAATCCAATACCTAGCAGACAGAATATGTCATTACAAAAGTAATCAATATCGCTAGGCACTAATACGAACTCCAACCTATGTACTCATCTACTTAAACTAACCTATGTAGCTTCCAGCAATGGTCCACAGTCTGACATTACAGTCTAGACTCGCAGTTACAATAAGTTTGAAGCGCTCCACATACTCCACACTCATGATGCTTCGCAAGTGGCCTCGCCATGAGCTGAGAAGGACGGGTGGGGTTAAAGACACAGTCCAGCCATCTGTCACCTAAAGAGGGAAACTAATACATAATCATATTTTACATTGAACTGTCTCTAAAAAAACATGTGCTTGCCGTATATTGATGAAATGCATTTTGAAACATGAAGCACAAACATTGACTTTTCCTACTGTATACTTCTGGTGTATATTTTGTAAAAATAAAACTGTCATACATGTATTTGGACATGTATTGTACACTTGTGACTCCACTGCATCTTATCTTTTACATATTCATCCAACCCCCATCCACAGTTCTGTTTTATAATGCTTTGATTTATTGTCATGTTGAAGTTGTGTTGTCAAAAAAGTCCAGTCATGTCTTTACTTTCTACAGAAGCCACAATCGTTCAACAAATTAAGTCAATGCCTCTTTTATTTTAAAAGTGTTCACAAAGGATGATAGTGATACACCAGGTTAAACTGTGTAACTGATCACTGTAATTTTAATCGTGGAGTCACTGGACTAACCAAAAAAGTGACTTCATTATTTTCAAAACAAGTTTAAATGTTTGTGATGCAAATAAACATAACTACTTATGATCCAGTTAGTTTTAACACATCAAATTTACATTCACACACTGGTGTAGTTTATTCACTACGTCCCCGGGGTTTGACGGTCTTCAGTCTCTTTTATTGCTTTATTCAACATTTCTTGGCCATACAACAAAACTTCCAATGGGATCAATATAGTACTTTCCATACATTTTCAGTTCATTCCACTGAGGGATGAGTGTTTACAGAATCTTCCACTTAACAATCAAGGGATGGGTGAAGGTAATGTTGGTTTGTTCAGACTGACGAGAAATACATGTTTATAAGGGTTTACCTTATTGTACCTTATATCACTGAGAAACTGAAAAATTATTGCAATTAACTATTACAATGATTTTATTTATTTGCTGTAGATACTGGGCAAAGGTGTAATTTTTTCCTAACAGAAGACTGATAAGCCACCTGATTCTCCTCCCCCCAGCTCCACACAGCAACTCTCCCATTTCTCCCCCATTTCTTCAGCGGATCTTTCCAAACTCCTGTCCGACATCAAAACCCCCACTTGCTCCCTGGACC
>JAVQJS010140445.1:0-10607 GCA_036024795.1 Galaxias rostratus | reverse complement strand
TCAATCTATCTATCTGTGTCTGTCTGTCTGTCTGTCTGTCTGTCTGTCTGTCTGTCTGTCTGTCTGTCTGTCTGTCTGTCTGTCTGTCTGTCTGTCTGTCTGTCTGTCTGTCTGTCTGTAGTCTATAGTGTTATTCTATGCCACAGAGCATACTGTCAGTCTGTCTGACAACCTGCTCGTGCCTTATGCAGCCCTGGCTTAATCCGTGTGTGTGGTGGGCTGCTGGCCCTCTTAGCTAACCTGCTGAGTGAGAGTGTGTTTTTATTTGTATGTCTTTGTATCTACAGTATGTACTTGTTTGTGCTTGTTATGGGCACGTGTGTGTAGTGGTCAGCATGGCTGCCCTTGGGGGCGTCAAGTGTGTATGTGCATGTCACCCAGCGCCCCAGCTCCCAGTGGGTCTTAACATTATTGACAAACCCATCAGAAGCGGTGATGCATCGAGCTCCGGGCTTGCCCCCAGCACGACTCTGGGGCCAGTGCTGACATGCTGTCACCTTGGTAACTGCTGCCAGAGAAAACGGCCTGCTGGGATAGCTTGGCAAATGGCAGTTGGCGTGATGTCACCAGCTGGTTCATATTTAATTGTTTCCCCTTTAAAATATTAGATTATTTTGTTTTTAGGGTTGGGGCAAAGGCCAAAACTTTAAAAAGTTCAATTCTGCTTGATTAACAATGACGTAAACAGACAGTTCTCCGATAGTTCAGTGGTAAGAATCCACTAGGCCTAACAAATAGTACTACATAGCAAATTAATTCCCGGTCAAGTGACACCCACACACACCGCTTCCTTAGATTTAATTTACCGTTGCAGAGGCAAACTATGTGATCTTTCTTTAAATCTTTAAATTATTAGATGGTGGAAAATCCTTTGCCAGTGTTTACCTCGGCACATCAGTGTAATATTTCTTTCAATATTGTGGCATCATCAAGGGATGATGTTGATTTTTAGAAGATGGTGGGGGGGACGGTGGGGCTCAGGGATGATGACTGGGTCTATGGCTGGCTCTATTGACCCTTCTAAATTGACCACTACCATAATTGGACACCTTTTCAAGTACATTGAGGGCTATGATACATTCAGAAAATGGCATTAGATTCTGCATTAAGTCGTTGCTACAAATGACTGTAGTCACTGGCTAATAATTTATCCACTGCAATTATGTATAATTTGTAATAAATGTGATTTCCGTTTTTCAACTAGGACAAAGTTTATCAGCATACATTGATGAATACAACTAACCAAATGATCTTGTTCATATGCTAAATTTTGGGATAATTCAGCCAATGTTAGTTGTATATTTGAGGAAGATACACATCATATAAGAATTTAATTTCATGTTTTAATTTGTTTGTTGACAGTGGTTCTATCTATCTATCTATCTTGAACTTCATTGTAATACAATTAAAAATATAATTGTTCATGGAAGCAAATTAATAAATTGTTATCTAATTATAATCAAGGAGTTGAAATTTCAACAGATAAATTATACAGGCATATTGGCTATAATATTGATAGTGAACAATATCGTTAAGTTAATATTTTCATAAAGTCAGTAAAGTCTATTAAAGCTCAGATCTTGTTATGTTTATGCTTCTTATACAACAGTATTGTTTGTAGTTTGTTTACCTTTACTGTTTTGGTAAGGTGCCATTACTGAGGAATATAGCAGTCAGCTAGAAACGTAAAAATAAATAACAACTAAGCACTTGCAAATAAGAAGCCTATACTCTATTTGATGGTTTTCAGATGATAACAGGGCCTTCCCAAACCTTGTAAAAAACAGCACAGATCATAAAACTTGTTTTTTTTTTTTTTTTTTACAAATACGTTAATGACGAAAAAAAGACGAAAACCAAATGTCAAATTAATAATGGGAGACACATTTAATCTCAGCAGATGGCGCTGTAATGTCACGTAAACTATTTGTTCAGTTGAATTTGTGTTAGACTTGAATCGTAAAAGAATGATTACCTTTTCAGATAGCAGATGCCAAAAATATGCTTGAAAGGAAAATGCTAAAACTAAAGATAAAGCAACAGTTTAACTGATACATTTATGACGTCATCATTAGCATTTATAATACTCGTGTCACATGGATGAGAAGGAATAGTACATACGCTAAAACAATTCAAACGCTCAAAACAATTACAATTCAAACGCTCAAAACAACTTTTTGTTTTTTACTTTTGTTAAAGAAGAATATTTAAAGTTCCATTATGATCACAATGATATTTATATCTAGTCCACTATTTCAGAAGAACATTAGATTAATTGAAAACAATAAAGCGACGTCCACTGCATACCCTTTACTGTCCGATGCTACATTTGTTAATTGTAAACAGATTGGTGTGTGCGCGTGTGTGTGTGTGTGTGTGTGTGTGTGAGTGTGTGTGTGTGTGTGTGTGCGTGTGTGTGTGCGCGCGTGCGTGTTACTATGCAAATAAAAAGTGTTTGGATTATTGCACGACGATGAGTTTCTCCTTGCCAATATTTAACGGCCACATGCACACAATTCTGGAATTATTTCTTTTTGTACTTTATTGTACTTCGTTGACTTGATTGATGAATCATTCTTATATTGAAAACTGTAAAGGAACGACAAAAATGTCTCGTTTTTCATAGATACACATATATGCCTATCACTATCATGTGTTACCTCTCCCAGATCATGTGTGTGCATGACCAATGCTGTAGTCTGTACTTTTGTTCTACATACTGCGTTCATGGCCTAACAAGAGCTTTGGTTTTTCTGTCATGGGACGTTTTTAACTGCTTCTTGGTTTTTGGTTTTAAACTCAGATTCTGCAATTGACCTTTGTTAGGCATTTATGCTCTGGATGTTGAAATTCGATAGATTTTAGAGTAATCATCTTCCATGACACATTCCCACTTTGAAGTTTCATATTGAAATAGACTGATGCATACTGTAAACCAATGTATACTGTAAACATCCATCCCAAAAAGTATATATAAGAGTAATAATTATACAATTTAATATAAAAAAGTTATTGCCCATGTTTTTGCATTCCTTTTTGGATAGCATGCGTCAGGCTAAATGGTAAGCTCAGGATAGTATATGGCTTTCAAACCAGGACTGACTTAATGCAGCCCTCAATCGCGTGCCCACAAATCCATGACCTTCAAAGTTTATAGAAAGGAAACCCCGAGGAACGTCACCGCTATACATATTTTAAAGTCTTCCTCTATTCTTGTGCGTGAGAACGTCGGTCTGGGAGGCACGAGGCAGACAGAATTCGGAATAGGCACCCCGCGTGCATGCACACACGATACTAAGCGTGGTATCCAATCTTCACTTTGAACGGTTTTATCTCAGTAACTCACGCTTTACTATCAGAACAGTAGATGATATGCTTAAATTATGAAGTCTGTAACCGGCAAACATTCCTTCTTTAATATAATATAATATAGGTCTACCACGACTGCAACTTTATTTTTTAGTTTGTTGTGCGGCACTTCGATTACAACGAAAGTTAAGGTTCCTATAGTTCTATTCGTGCAAAATTATTTAATTTGTTTTAAGAAAATGTTTTTTATTTTTTATTTACACAATAAAAATAGGCACTACATGAATAAAAAGAATATTTTAGGGAATACGAAAAAAATTGGTCTTTGAAGAAGTTGATACAATTATTAAAAATAGATTAAACAATTTCTGGATTCTTCTGTCTTTATTTTATATCTGCTGATTTGAATTGATTGTGTGACGCTTAAGCTTGCATCAAAAACAGTAATCTTAGATAAATTGAAAAATGGGTTGAAGGATTTGCAGAATAGTGTGAGTGGTTGCAAACTAAATAAATAAACAATATTGTGGAAAATGGTGACGGATCAACAGCCTCTTTTCTCATTAAAGATTATATTAGTAGCCTGGTAGAATTAAAAAGAGGGGGACAATAAAATAAGCCTTGAGTGACCAATGAATAATCAATTGATTTTTAGTATCCAATGCTGTATGAACATTCAAAAGCATAAAAGTGAAAAGATTTTGGTTGGTAAACTTTTTTCTCAAAATGATATAAACCACGCTGGAAAATCGAGTAATCTTTCCCGCTGTAACGTTTGCGGGGATGCCTATTTATGTGGCCAGAATTTGTTTTAAAACAAGATAAGAGGAACACGATTTAATTTAGGTTACTGCACGTGAACGTGTATGGATATGTCAGAAATATTTAGAACAGGTTTTGTTTTTATACCAAGTATTTTACAAAATGTTTTCGAAGAAAGGTATATGCCTATATATCACAAAAAAAGACGTGTATTTTAGTGTACATCATCTAATAGCACTGTTATGGAAAGTCTTACATTTGATCATGGAGCTTGTCTGCGCTGCAAATATATTGTTTTTAAAAAGGATACGTTTATTCCATTAGACAAAGGTTAGCGAATCACAATGTTAATCATAATGTAAAGTCACAATGGTTTCAGTCGAGGCAGTCCTACGTGCTCTTAAGGCTTAACCTATATGCTCAGACGTGCTTAAGATCCGTTGTTAACACGTATGGTCTGTATATACAATCATTTCTATACCATCTTTAAAATATTTGGGGAAATTTTGATGATTTTAAAACGGTTTTATACAGTCACTGTTGCCAGTTTCATTCCACATGGAGACCGAAAACGTTGCTTTAGAAAGCGAATCTAAACCTATAATGAGATTTTCTGTCGGTTTTTGTGCCACTGTCTGTTGACATATTTCAATAGATTTAGAATTTTCCCCGTGCACAGACATTTGCTGAATGAATGGCAGAATGGACGAAACCATGCATTCACTTGAGGTTAATCAACTTAGTGGTCTACATAACAAAACATAAAATGTAACCTTACTGCAGTAGCTGTTTGCGCGTGTGTGCGAGTACGCATGTTTGGAAAACATGCACATAATGCTTATAACCGCTCTGCAAGATTAAATTGAAATTCACTTGTGTGCGACCAGCGCCAACATGTCCTTACAGCATGCCTCTATGGCCTATAGCATTAATGCCCTACATCATTACCTCCAGAACACACGTTAGCCCATGTAGTAGTATATCTACATTCACAAAGATGTTTTGATATTTCATAAGTGGATAAAACAAATTCAGAATTGTGATTTCAGACGTTGATTTCGTCCGGGGCTGACGTCATACCAATTCATGTCCATTATTATCTTGATTTGGATGCACCATTCAAATATATTGCACAACGATTGATGTATAATATAATGGGCACAGTTCACTTGTTTTGAGTCATTGCCATTAAGCGTTCTGGGCAAGGAAGTCCCTGAATTTCTAATTAACCCAAGCGTGCACATGGGCTTTATTTCCTTGGATTTCATGGATTTAAAGTAGACATACACAACAAGGTGCTCGTGTGCCTTACTGCCATTTTTATACTAATGAAGACAAAGAAAACTGCCTACATCCATATCATTGAATTCAGTTGCTAAGCAACAACTTGTAAGTGAAATCATCGGCGAAATTCAAATCCTTTAGAGAGTTTTGAGACTTTTGCAAGACAACACACTTTTGGAAAAAGGTACACGTGTAGACCAAAAATAAGTAGCAATGTCGTATGAATTCCGATCAAGCAGCAAATATTAGTCTAATATGAATTCAAATGAAATAGGCAGAAACCACAACCTCCAAAAATGACTTGCAATTCCTTAGCCCAATAATTAATATAAAAGCAGTAATACAAATAGTTTAATCTAATACGATAGCTTCTGTTTTACATCACCAGCGCATATTTAGTCAGTATGGCTATTAGAATTGCGAACAGTATTTAAAAAAATAAATACGACATGATAGAAGCATTAGGCCGATGAATGCCCTATCGATATTAATATATGTATTGGCTGCACACTGGTTCATACAAGCTTTGGCAATAGCACAATATATATATATATATATGTACATATATAATTAATACGTTCAAAAGACGTCTTTCCAATTCTTTTTCCTTTCTATATGATCCTATCGCCATAATTCCTATAAACGGCACCCCAGAAAACCGTTGATGGATATAAACACTTTTTATTAGGCGATTGGCTTAATATAAAACGTTCCATTGCTTCTTTTTTTTGTCCATGATGCTAATAACTCAAACTAAATTAACTGCTAACAGCTGCTAGCTCCTGTGTGTGGCTATGTAAGGCCTGTAGAGGCCAGCAAAATGAAAGTAGGTGACCGATGTCAACAAACTATAGAATGGGCTACTTAGTTGAAAGTAGGCCTACATCATCACCAAGCATTCGCCCCAAGACTGCATCTATGTAATTAATCTGTGAGTTATTAATAAACACACCAGTAGCCTATTTGTGCCTTATAGATATATATTATATATTATGGGCTTGCTGCCCGATGGGTTATCTGTGTTGCTCCCATGGGGAAACCACGATCATCTATGTTAAAGGTTCATGAGTTTACATTTCTTTTTTTCTTTTTTTTTTAAATAGTATTGTTCAAATAAAATGCTAACTTTGTTTGAAAGAAAAGCTTACCACGTTAGAAGTGTCTTCATTTATACGGAGTAAAAGACTACGAAGAGAATTTCAACAGTAAGAGCCAGGACAAGTAACTCAAGCCTACCCAGTGATCAAATATAATAATATAAATAGCAAAAGACAAAAAATATGTAATTTCATTCTAACAAATTTATTGTTCTCAATCAGCTCTTACGGAATCACTACTGAAATTAAATTACAATCAAATTATCACATCAAAATATACCCTTATTACCTAACAACTGTCAATGTCAGCTTATGGTGATTTGTGCTCCTTTAGAAACGACAATACAAAATTAAACAAAACAAATTAGGTTCAACGACAAAAAAGAAAGGAAAGCATTTTACACAAGTTTCTGGGGAAAAATAAATTACCGTTTGGAATAATTCATACATATTCCAAATAAAATATTGAAACAAGTCATTTTGATGAAAAATATAAAGTAAATAAGTCAGATCATCATCTGATCTATGAATCTATATTGCCGGCTTTACAGAGTCTTTGTTTATTAAAACCTACCAAAGAATACTGCTTAGAAAGGGCAGCATTAGTAACATCCAAGAGCACCCAGTCAGCCACACTGGTCACAGATTTTCGCAGAGAAACAATTCAAATAAGTGCCGCTGAAGAAAGTCTTTTCAAATGTCTATTCTATTTTCTTCAACAAAAAACTCACTCACAATGTCAAAGTCCCTTAAATAAAAAAATCATTTGGAAAAAGAAACGTGATCTTTGAGATCCGAAGGGGTCAGTCCTGTGGTTATCTTTTATCTTTAGACGTAGATGGGCCTAAAAATCCCAAATCCTCTTGAGTAAAGATTAAAACCCATGCAGTCCATTTTCGCCGCAAACAATATGTTGGAAGCTTCGTGGATGCCACTCATCTTCGTGTTGCAAATGTTCCTTTGTTATTGTGTTGGGTTTACGATCCCATTTCTAAATATACAAATGCCTGTTCTTTTTGTCTTTCGCAAATCAGACACAGGGTAAAAGGGAGGATTTTGTGGGAGAAAAAAATTCAATTGTGATTTCTTTCCTTGTGGATATTGTTAATGCGCCAGAATTACCTGATGGAATGAACTTGTAGTTGTCACCCTCTGGTCGTTCGGTTCACTTGCATCTTTTAAGTAATCTACTAAAAAATGCCCCTGAAAGAAAAAGAAGATAGAACCTTTTAGGTTAACACATTTCAGGGCCTGGAAGAAGGGTTAACGGTGCGATTTGGGGGGTTGGGTGAAAAATGGGGGGTGGGGGGCATTTGTTTTTTTTTCTGTTGAAAAATATATAACACCTATGCAGTCTTATTTTATAATCCATCACAATCACAGTATCAAAAATGGTTTAGGCTATCTTGACGATAGCCTGTGTTTTTTATCATCAGTTTTAACTTCATATAAAATATTCTTGTGTGCTGTTTCATTTTATGTTTCACTGAACATTCGTTTGCAGTCCATGGAGGGGGGCGGTGTATCTGCACTCACATTGCCGACCTGAGAGTAAACGTCCTCCGGGGTCTGTGGAACTCCTGGGGGCGTCATCCTTTTTTCCTTCTGTCTCCTATTGCAAAACCAAACTCTAACCACCTCTTTTTCCAGTTGCAAATTGTCTGCTAGGGATGTAATCTCTTGAGCCGATGGTTTGGGACATTTTAGGAAGTGACTCTCTAACGCTCCCTTTACGCTTACTTCAATAGAGGTGCGCTTCTTTCTCTTCCTCCCTTGCGCCGCTATCTTGTCAATGCTGGTGGGGCTACCGGTCGTCGAGTCTGCCTCCTCGAGCCATTTGTTTAACAATGGCTTGAGCTTGCACATGTTTTTGAAACTTAACTGCAAAGCCTCAAATCGGCAAATTGTTGTCTGTGAAAAGACGTTTCCATACAGTGTGCCCAGAGCTAAACCAACGTCAGCTTGCGTAAAGCCCAGTTTGATCCTGCGTTGTTTGAACTGCTTCGCGAACTGCTCCAAGTCGTCCGAGGTTGGCGTGTCCTCGTCTGAGTGCGGGTCGTGGCTGTTTACACCATGGTGCTGCTGGTGATGTGGATGCTGGTGGTGATGGTGGTGGTGATGGCTGCCGTGGTCGAGATCCGGGGTGTCCCCTCCCACTAAACCCGGGTGCACCAGGCTTTGGCTTCCTGGGTTCAGCATCCCGTTGACTGTGAAACCCCCTGGCTGAGAATAAATCAGCGACTGTTGCTGCTGCTGTCCACCGGAAATTGAGTTTATGTGAGCAGCAGTGGTGCTGCCCCAAGCCCCTGCATGAGTCTGATGGGGACCTAAGTGAGATGGCCTGTGGTGCAGCGCAGTGCCCGTGTGTAGGTCGTCTCTACCCGAGTTGTTTTTAACGTCCTGCTGCTGTGGGCTTCCTGTCATTCCAACCGGGCTAGACGACCAAGGCGACCCTGCTTCGGCTGCAGCAACTGCGGCTGCGGCTGCGGCGGCTGCCGCGTGAGGCAGAGATGTCACCCACTGGTGTGCATGGCTCAGCATATGTCCCCCATTGCTTGCTGCCATTGCGCCTTGCATAAAGTCACTTTGTACCATCTTCACAGTGGGGTCTCCCCTGTACCCACCAGATACCGAGGTTACGGCGGCACTGCCCGGCTGCATACCCCCACCTCCGGAGTCAGAATGCACGATAGAGCCTGACGATAAGATGCTATTGCTGGATAAATAGGGATTGGAAGCCGCGGTGGCCATTCCGTCAACGCTTATGAATATGTTTGTGGATTACCCCCCTCCCTGTTAGCACTACTTTTTTCGAGCAGGCAAATTGTATCTCATGGATTATTCACATAAAAAAACTCTGGGTACTTTTTTTTTTAGGTTAATACCATCGACTTGCGTAAAACTGCAAAAAACAAAAGACGAAACGATGTAAGACAGAAAAAGCGGATAAAATCCCCCTTTTGTATTTACAACATTATATTTCAAACAGATTGTCTATGCATGGTTACCAATGAATACAATTCCAGATTTTCAAAAGCCCTTTGAAACCATGTGCAGTCCGGTTGATAAAGTTTTGTCCACTGCGGAATTTCTTCAATTTACGATTCGAACTCACAGAAGAAGAAAAAATATCTTTGTCCCAAACAAAACTTCTCGTGGTCGGAAAAAATCGCGCATATTCTCCACAATATACAAAGTCCCAATTTATGTCCCTCGAGCAGATGTGAAAAACACAGAGCAGCACTCCTCAGTTCTTTTGTAATTCATTCACCGAGATTTCTCCTTCGCTTTATTCTTTTCTTTCGCCGTTTCTTTTATAGTACTGTAGAGCCTTTCTCTTTGTTCTGTTTTGATGTGTATAAATCTGCCAAACCGCTAACTCCCGTTGAAGTACAATCCAGTATTACAGTGCACTGGGCGATGGTTGCAAGCCTCTCCTCTCATTCGCTTGTTCTCTCTCTCTCCTCACTCTCTCTCCCTCTCTTTCTCTTTCTGACAGCTCGAGCAGTCCCTCCCTCAAAGCTCGAGGACACACGAATGTTTACCCTGTGCCAAGCGTGCGCACATCGTCCAAGTCTCCCCCACCCCACATACGTGGAGGAAGTCGAGTGCAAGACTCTCGTCGATTGGATACCCGGGGTGAGATTGACAGAGTTTGCCAGCATTGCTCTAGGCGCAGAAACCTCCTCCGGCCGTTACAATTGGTTGATTTTTAATTCAATAAACATATAAGTATGTATGCAATTCCAAATAAATAATATTCAAAGTGATATATAGATTTTTTTTTTTTTACAATAAATTAAACTACTTATCCCATAACGGAGTCTCAACCCGTGCCAAAAATATTAACGAAAAGCTGAACAATTGACTGATTTATATTAATATATGGTCAATGATCAATGTAAAACTCTCGTGGAGTTTTACTCTCCGTATGTCTGTATTTCCGTCTATCCACATCTATCCATCTATCTATCTATCCACCTATCCACCTTTCCACCCATCCACCCATCCACCTATCCACCTATCAGTCTACCCGTCCATCCATCCAACCATCCATCCATCCATCCATCCATCCGTCCGTCCGCGGTAATCTTGGACAGGGTTTATATATACTGTATATATATACATATAAATTATACCATATATATTAAAAGT
>JAVQJS010140429.1:0-12918 GCA_036024795.1 Galaxias rostratus | reverse complement strand
CACACACACGCACACAGAAACACACACACACACACGCACGCACACAGAAACACACACACACACAGACAAACGTTTTACATAACAGCGGAGTTTAGACCATTGAGAACCTCTGAAGACGTTTCATGTGCGGCCGTCCGTCAGGGTTTAATAGATGGTAACTATCGTATAAAAAGCACCGTGGCAAAAACAAAATCATCGGAAAGTGAGCTTGAGATGTCAGGAACGGCCAGTGCCACGAACCACCCCCGAAATGATAACAATAACATTGTGGGCTGACGTGTTCCAGAGAGTACACACTCATTGTCGTGGTCTGCTCTCCTCTCCGTCTTGCTTATCTGCCCAGCCCGCAGCTGTTTGCAGCCCAGTGTGTGTTTCTGCGTGGTTGCCTGACTACCCACAGAAGCACACCGCTTCGCCAGTGCAGTGTTCAGTTAATTAGCCAAGACCATCGCTAGAATAATTAGCGAGAAGGCCAACACTTGGTGTGACTTCTGAGAGAAAAGCCAAGCCATTGCTGGGGGAAAAGCCAAACAGAGCCTAGCACAGACCACGACAGAAGGTTTTTTTACTTCCCTCTCTTAGTCGATTGAGTTTTCACATTCGGATAGTATGCGTACCTCAACGGACAACTGTCATTGAGATTCATGGCCACACACGACGACGTAATATGAAAAAAATCAGATATGGGCAATATCAATTAATTAGATGGCCCCCTTGTACCACACAAAGCACCACCACTTCAACCAAATTCAATGACTGAAAATGCGATCTTCACAGATACTAAAATGAAAGATTTTTTTTTAGCTAATACAATTCAGTCTTTTTCACTCCACCTCTGCTGAGGGATAGACTTGGTTAAAAGAAAAGAGATTACATCTTTATACACTCCACACCAATAACACTTGGATTTCAGAAAACACTTTCATTTCATTTCATGGCTGAGGCAGTGGGGGATGAACAACACGGACGAGATTGAAAAAGATCCAGGCAAATCAACCCCCCCCCACAAAAAAATACATAAATATAAAACGAAACTGAATCTGGCAGCATTTTGCAAATGACGTGGCTCCAGGCTCTGGGCCCCCAGCCCCCCCTGGCACGAAGACAAGCCAGACACAAAAAGAGGACTTGTGCGAGTGGATTTCTGTGAGCGGCAACCTTACCACTGCGGAACGCCTCTCGCCATCTTCTTCACTGTCTGTGAACGTAACCTACGGATTAAGATAACGCCAGATTTTATCTCATCGTGTCGCTTCCCCATGCGAGGCCTACATAGTCTTATATTTAACACGGAGTCATTCGATGAGTATTCATAACATAGCCCAACCACCGCCGTTGAGGAGAAGTCTCGTCTTTCCTCTGCACCCTGGAGTTTGTCTTCAATCTCGGATTTTCCAAGGAAACGTCTGGATCGGCACCCATGCCACGGAGAGAATAACAGCGGCTTTGCTCCGAACTTGTTCTCAGAGCAATTCAGGACGAGATGTGCGTTTGCATCACCACATCAGAATATAAATCCTACTTTATCGTTCGTAACACCGCGTTTCAGCAGCAACTATAATGCAACTATAATGAGTAATTAACATAACTGCGACTTTGAACTTTGACTAGACTTTGATTTGATATATGTTGATATTATATGATATTATATTACATAAATATTGTATCCAAAAAATTGCATTCATGAGGTTACATTAGCTATAAATATGTCCTGTGAGAATATAAATTAGACATATTTTTGGGGAGATCAGGGCAGAGAATAAGACCGTGACAACGCAGTGGCAGATGCCACTATAATGACTCTGGTTGTACGTTATTACATAATCCGTGACTCTGGGTATTACCGGCATTGCAGTCATGACATGGCATCGACTTAGCATTGACTCAGCATGGACCTGTGTGACTCAGTGTGTTCGTCTGTCATCCTGCTTACACAGCAACGGGTCTGCAGCTACAATCAACGGAACGCCTTTCTCACAATTACGTCAGGGTGAGAGACATCGTCGGTCGAACGCACGCAGACACACACCCCCACCTTCACAAACGCACTCGTTAGCTAGAAATCAATACTTTAGGCAGGTAGCTGTATACAAGATAACCAAGCACGACGTGGTAACTTTCCAACTTTGTGATTGCGACCTATCGTTTCGGGTGTTCACAAAGTGCTGGATGACAGTGGTCGACAGATTTAGCGCAGGTAAAGGAAGAAAGAAGGGCTTTGGTTAGGCAGTGGAAACGAATGGCCCGGCACGTTCAGAGTCCAGCAACATAACCTGACACACAGCAAGTTGGATGAACGTCCCTCTCTCACAATGCCCACTGTCAGTCATAGTGAGGTATGGAGCGTCTGGCCGGGGAGCTGGAACCGGAGACAGATGTGTTCCAAGTACTCATCATGCACTACCCGTTTCCCTGCCCTCTGTGTGTGTGTGTGTGTGTGTGTGTGTGTGTGTGTGTGTGTGTGTGTGTGTGTGTGTGTGTGTGTGTGTGTGTGTGTGTGCGTGCGGACAGCTGTGTGGTTGTTAGAGTGCGGGGTGTTTTCGTAATGCGTTTTTTCTTTTCGCCGGACACATTTATGTGGTAATGTCTGTCTGTTTCCAAGGTAGGGTCCATTAAAGCCTTCTTCCATTCACCTAATGGCAGAGGCTCAGGCTGGATCAGACGCACTAGGATTTCAGCTGTACGCCCGCACATCTCTGATGCAGCCCAATTGAAAAGATCACGCGCGCCATCCCAGCAGGGCTCCCCAACACGGCTCGGCTGCAAAGAGCCGCGGGCCGGTCGGGAGTTAAGAAAACCAGGACGAAACTGTTTCTATATCCCTGACACAGACAACCCACGCCCACTCTAAAAAGGTAGGGAAGTATGGAAAGAACAGGGGAAAAGGCACAAAAAAGGGAAGTAAGGCCAAAAGCACGAAGGGACCAATCTCAACAAGTGGACAGATCATCCTTTTTAAATGGCATTTACAATCCAACAACGGCTCAGTCAACTGTCAACAATTACTATGAAGGAAGAGCATGAAATTTGGGTCTTGAAGCTTAAAAATGAAAAGGAACTTAGAAACTTGGATAAGGCAACTGTTACAAAACAAAAACTTGGCTGCAAGTGTATGCAGATAAAGCAGTTTGCTGAGGTAAACATTGTTTATACAGAAGCTCAGAAGTACACACATAAACGCATGATTATTACTTAGAGTCCATAGGGCTAAGTGGCCTAGAAGGCCTATATTACTGAGAAAAACACTTAAAAAACACTAGACCATCTATAAGAATTAAGACTATATGCTAATTTGAGAACAGTAACCAAGCCTTTTGCAACATATTCCAATAGAAGATGACCTTGAGACTAAAACCACTGCCATGTCAGAAATCAATGGGATGATAAACGTTGTGTTCTATAATTGGAAGCAGTATCGATTTGTCAAACATCTGACTGATTGCGATCATTTGCTCTGCTCTTATACTCCCTTGTGGGGAATAAATTGACAAAAAGAAAAAAGAAGACACGCACGGGACAGCTTTGTTAAGGGCGTTGTACTCTTAATTGGAAAATATGTGCAAAAAACAAACGTAATCTCAATTATATTATTCCCGATTGTAATTGTTTTTGTTCTATCATTATGTAGCTTTTGAGAAATCTACTGTTCAATAATCATCATCTGAAAATGATTCCCATCGTGACGGGCCAGACACAAGGACTGACGAGCTTTGCGCTTGCTCAAGCAACTGTTAATAGCAAATTTAAAAATCAAATATATCCATGGCTGACTGAATTGACAAATGACAGTGCAGATAAGGCCGACTATCGGATAGTCTGTTCAATCGAAGTCTTTTAGCAACTCTTTTTGAAGAAGCGCCAATACTAAAGAATCAAAAATAAAAGCAATACAAGAAATGGACTTGAGAGAAAATACCCATTAAGCTTCAACTTAAAATGCCTGCATCGAATTGATGTGTGCAAAAAAACTAAGGCTTTGATAGATACAGTTATAATTACGCCTTTATGAGTATTACCAGGATTTAGTAAACAGAAAAAGACTCAGGAAGGATGGTTAATTAACAAACCCAATTAAGCATGGGGGACCACCTGCCATAAATACGATATTATTTTCTTCGATCGCCTCTTAAGATGCAAAAAAAGAAAACATACTCACCGTCGAGGGTTCGAACTGCAAAGTAAATGGAGGTCCGGTGTTTGTTTTTCTTGCCTTTTAAATGGCTTTAAGGGCAAAAGACAGGTCAGACGTTTGGCTTCCACTTATACGACCCCCGGGTTAAAGTTGTTCTTCGTTCGGAGAAATTAGCCTCGTCGAAATGTACTGGTGCTGTTCCGTCCAAGGATGCTGCAAGGATCGTCCACAACACACTCTACACGCGCGGTGCTGCTGCTACTGCTTCTTCTGTGCACACAATGTAGCGCAGCGTCTGGACTCTGAACACTGCGCGCACCTCTCTCCCTCTCTCTCTCTGCCGTGTCATATGCCGATAAAGTACGCCGGCCACTGCCTAATTTGTTTTCTGCTGCGGAATGATCGATAGATTAAACTAGCGTAACATGGATTAAGTAAAGCTGGAGATTACTTATTTTAATATTGGCCATATCCTGATAGCTATATAAGAATATCACGTTGTGCAATGTCATGAAAATAGGCACGCTTCAGTAACTCTAAAGAAAATAGGATACAACCTCTACTCAAAGTGGCTACTGTGTTCCAAGCCGGTGTGCATTTGCATTAAGTCTTGACGTTGTCATAGAGCGCGCGCTAAACAATTGGCGCCAGATGTGTCAGGGTTCGACTGCACGCAGCATCAGCACCACAAGTTCAATCTTGACTTCAGTCGTATTATTGTTTGTCAAATTTGACGCACTAGTGTTACTACCGTTGACGGTCGATAGGTAAATGTGTAGCTCATTCTGAGTTATCTCCTAAATCAGTCAATATATGCTAAAACAAGCCATACGTTTAAACTTGAAGGACAAGCTTGGCATCGTTAACCTCCAAACGTCAGGTAACTTATGGCTAGCATAGTGGTCAACGATTGCTAGCTAACGTTCCATATAACATTATCTAGCTGACTTTAAGATAGCATTGTTCGTCTAAATAAATAAATTACCTGGTACAGCTAGCTAGGTTGTTTGTAAATATAGTTTGGCTTTTAAATGTAGTTGAGATTTAATAAAGTTTATTTTACTCTGGTGCGTTTGGTGTAAATACTCATGGCATAGCGTTTCAAATTAAAGCAATATGAGCTTGTATAATGAATCATAATTTTAATAAAATAATTAATAAAACAACATTTACGTCAATTGGCACCATGACAGGAAAATCGGGAATAATGCAGCTTTAGATTGCACCTCCATGCTACCTTGTTATAATAATGGCCTGTTGTTGGCAATCATGTTGTGAATGATCGCAAACTATACACTTGCTAAATTACTGAAAATCACTTGTATTTAGTTTTTCCTTGTTCTTGTCTTTAAAGGTGCATCGCTTGATTCTTTTAACGTGTGAGTGTACGCTTTTTCTGAACGTAAGTACACACTTGTTTGTAGTGTAGTCTATTTTCAGGATATCAAGACCTCTTATCGGTTAGACATTAATGGTTTGTGGGGTTTTTAAACTACATATTGCTGGTCATACTACAACGTTTTTTAAATTTTATTTGAACTTTGAAACCCATAATCGTTTCACATAGTCCTAGAATTGAGAAAATGCCATTCAACTTGACATTGCCTCTTTTTATAGGTGTAGTCAAGTCAATGCTAAAAAGAATAAGCATGGAGGAAATCACAAAAAATCACAGTCCTCATTTGGAGAGAGATACACCTCTGTCTCCCAAACGACCAAGGACAGACCGCACAATAGCCAACTTACTCAGTGATGAAATCCATTTTGACTTTTCTGGACTGTTGACTTCTTCGAATGAAGAAGACCCCACACCACAACCCCTTAGTACTATTCACACAGACAATAGCCCACTGATGGTAGAATTTGACCATGAGTATGTCAAACACAATGAATTACCATGCGAGAATACTAATTTAAGGGAAATGGCTGTTATCATGGGAGCTACGCCTCCCACACAGGATCATACACGCCCAACGTTGTCTGCGGTCAGTGCCAACATTACCACGGGAGGTTGTAAGGAGCTAATACGGCAGGGGAAAAACGAGCGTCACCCAGAAGATGATGTGTCAGCTGGGTCTCACACTTTGCATACCCCGAGAACTACCGTCTCCGCTCTTCAGGATCGCCGCGGGCTAGGAGCATCCGTCCAGACGCTCCCCTCTGCAGAGGAAGTGAGGTCACGCCAACCCGGCCACGTCGTTGTCTCAACAGTCGTCTCACAAAGCACAAGGGAGGGGAGCAAGAGCGGCAAACACCGGGCTGATTGCGTAACGAGTAGCGAGGATGTGATGCAAGACGAATGTTTCTACGAGATGAGCTGCGAGGCTGGCGAGGACGAGGAGCGTCATCGGAGCGGGGGTGAGCGGGGAGTCCTTCAGAACAGCCTCGGCGGCGAGGTCGAGGGTCACACCGCTCACGGTGATTGCAGAGTCGCGGGATCGTCGTCCACTTCACCCGGTTTCGCCTGGGGGCGCAAGGAAGACACAGACTGGTGGGGGGGTGACGTGAATGGAAACACGGACGCCTGCTGCCAAGGAACGAACGCCGCCCGCGACGCCGCGAACGATCCTATTTCCGCCGCCACCGAGGCCGACCATTTTGACAATGGGTTTGTCGTCGCTGGCGACGTGGGTTTCGACAGCCGCCAGCCTCACCGCGGTGCTGAAATTAATACGGGTCTGAGACAGGAAGCTCTGCGCGTAGCGACAGAGGACTGTGCCACTGGCGAGGTGATAGCGTACGCTTTGAGTCAAAGTCCTGGCGATCACACTCCGGTGGAGAGGCGTCCCGAGACGTCCGCTCAGCCAGCTGCTGGGGGAGAGCACGGCACGGGCCTTTCCGGTGTCATGGACCCAGCGTTCTGGAGAGAAGCTGATGAAGCGGCGGAGGAGCAACGCACCGGCTCCGGTGGGAGCACGGGTGTGGAAACGTCCCCGGAAACCCTCGTTCCGGAACACGCCGCCTCGAGGCCCGCAGCATCGCACGCTGAAGAAGAGAGCGAGGCCGTTCGGAAGAGCGGCCGTTCAGAGTCCTCGAAGGCGACGCGGCGGGACGGAGGTAAAAGCGAGGGCGCGTGTCTGTCCTCGGTAGAGAGCTGTTATTTTACCAGCGCTGCCGCCGCCGAAGAGCACGTCGCCAGCGGCGACGGCGTCCATCTTGGGCACCTACACAGCTGCAGCAGTCCTGCAGACTCTCCCGCTGAGAGTTTCCATGCTTTTTACCAAAGCGAAGGGAACGCAGCGGGCCCGGTTCATGACACTCTGGACCAGCCAAGGCCAGAGTCCATCGATACCGATGTCGATAGCTCACAGTCGTCCCTGACGGACGGGGCGTCCCGTAACGACGAGGGAGACATCACAAAAAGTCGGGAGGGAACGAACGCCGTTGAGTTCGCGACGTCTGCAAACACCGTCCGAAACGACGCGACTCGCACGTCTGACGTCCCGGGAGTGTCCACCGATGATTGGATCAACGACTGGGCCGAGGGGAGGCCGAGCAGATGCGGCGACTCGTCTGCGTCCCTCCTACCCGTCGACGGCGCCCCGGGAAACGGAGCGGCCCTCGCCGGCCACGGACACGTCACGGAGACGTTCACCGCCGCCAACCGAGACGCGGAGCCGTTCTCCTCTCTCCGCTCCATCTTAGCCCGCGATGCGGTGGTGCCCGGCCCCTACCCCGTCGGCGACGGCGACCGGCCCGTCGGCGACCGAAGCGACGCGGACCGGGCGTCCGTCGCGGCGCCGCCGTCCCCGGCCGTCCTCTCGCGCCGCGCCCCGGGCGTTCAGGAGGCCTTCGAGAAGGTCCGGCTGTCGCCGCTCGGCGAGGGCGGCGACCTAGAGGACAGCCCTCCGCTGACCAGCACGCCCAGCCAGGGCCTCCGAGCCCCTCGCCTTCTGCTGCACCGCGACGACCTGGTGCCGGACGCAGGGGGCCGCCACGGGGAGGAAGAGGAGGAGGAAGGAGGGGTGACTGACGGGTCCTGTGACGTCCCGAGTTTCCTCTCGAGCCACTGTCCTCTTCTCCTTCTGTCACCCGGGCCTCACCCGCCTCCCCAGGTAAACACGCCGTTGTGACGCTGCCTGTTTCACATGCTGTCGTCGTGTTAGGTGTGCGAGGTGTGTTTAGGGTGAGGATGTTTTTTGAGTTCCTTTATTTAAGTTTGCAGGACTGCCTGTTTTCAATCCTACACATAAACATCTAGAGTAATTATTACACAGTAAGTGCTTTATTGAGCGTTATTTACATGAACAGAAATGTTTTACGAACATCAAGGATAATGTTTATCAAATGTTATAATGTTTAACAACTCGACAGTTCATGTGTCATCACTGCAAATTGCCTTTGCCAACAGATGTCTTATTGTAATGTTTCACATGCATCCAGTTTGTACCAGCTTTACAAGAAACCGCTCGGTTTGACCTACGGCCACCAATCAACGACTTTGCCCTCATCCCTGCAAGCGAGACATCAGTCTCTGGAAACCAGGACTCCTCCGAGATCGAAATGAAGGAGAGGTTCGACATGGTGCTGGAGGAGCTGAGCTTGTACTTTGAAATCAGCCCCAACGATTCCACCCTCGGATCCCTGTCGTCGCCCGAGCACAGCGCCCCCAACAAAGATGGATTCCAGGAAGTACACGGCAGCGTCTCCAGCGCCAGCGACCGTCCAACCAGTCCCGCGGTGGAATCAAACGCCAACGCCTCCGTAGACACCGACGAGGACTGTGCATTGAAAGTGTATGCAGGGACACCGGAGGCCATCTTTACTGGTGGCAACGGTTACAGCGAGCAGGAAGTGCCTTTGGAGAGCAGCCATCACTGCCCCGAGGCTGAGGAGACCCTGTACGCGTCAGTAAGGCACCAAGGTAAACGCCAAGCTGACAGTTCAAAGGAAACGAGGCCTTGTTGGTTGTGTGGAGTTTTCAAACAGAGTTTGTTCTCTAACTGGATGTCAAAAGTACAGGCTATATTTCGTTGATAAGCTTTTGAAAGGTAAATAATTGCGAAATGCAATTATTTCCGTTGATTCAACAGTCGGTTGTATTTTTTTGTCGTTGTTTTTCAAACTGTCGCAGACTGAGGATGCATGTATTATTCCATCTCACTGTTCTCGTACCAATTTTAAATGAGCTTCTTTCAAAACATAACCAACATAAACACAAGCAATTTGAGTAGGAACAGAGCAAAGCCAATTGCACCAAACTATCAAGTCTCTTCCTGTCTTTATTTACGTGATGTTGTCATTTCAGAGCCTAGGGAGACGGAGGAGAGGCTCCAAAAATGGACCTCGTCCTTCATGTCTCTACCAGAGCAACGGCAGCCGAACCCAGGTAACGCCAATAAAGGGGTTTCTGTGAATATTGGATTTGAGGTTCATGGTCGTATTAGCCATAGAAATCTGTAATTACTTCTGAGAAGACCAACCATTTCTGCTGCTGCCAATAACTAGTGGCTTTTCCAAAGCTAACCCATGCAACATAGATTTCCACTCCTGGCAGTTGGTTCTGTGTTGCAGAATGAACACGCGTGCCTATCTTAAGTTCAGCACCGTGTATACTACCTGTGGGACCGTGTTGAGAAGCTGCTAATGTTCTCCTCCCTGTTTGAAAAGGCCAGCGTGAGAAGACGACTAGGCTGGAGCCACTTCTGACCTGCACACGTCCCATCAGGGTTGGGCTCTCAAAGAGGGCCAAGACCAAGCATCTCCACCCTTACAAATGAGTGAAGAACACCCGTATGAGGATTGGCAGGCATCTCTTCACTGCATATTGCCCTGAGTTTTCCAAAAACAGTTGATACAATTTTTAAATAGAACATTTTTCAATGTCTTTGAGTATTAAAAATCTATTTATTTGTTCGTGTTGATGTTTATTATGTAAACTATGTATTTTTATTAGATCTGACTTTTGTTGAAGAGTAAGGTCATTTGGCTCATGTTAAAATGTACTTTGTGCTTGTACATTTGGCATTAATATACTTTATAGATGTTTTAATATATTTATATTATATTTATTACCATTAAAGTATCTTTTGAAAGTGAATGAGAACTACTTTGCAATGTTGCTTATATTCTAATGGTTTGACTGTACATTATATAATTTGGAGGTGGAATCAAACATCCAATTTTGTTTCTAAGTGGATTAAGTATGATGTAAACGAAACTTTGCTGGTAAAATACTCAGGCAATGAGGTCAACGGAACAAAGCAAGTTTTTCTTTGTTACCTATTTGTTATTAACATTTATGATCCCACCAAATATAAAAAAAAAGAAGTAAATTAGTGTGTGACGCTGAATAGTTTGTCTGGGATTAGTTATGTTAGGAAGAGTTTAATTAGGCCCGTATATTACATATTGAATATCAGAAAGCCAGACAGGCTGCAGAGTCATCTAACTAAACCACAGATCAACTACTCTGTGGCTTACAGTTGGCCTACAGTATTATTGAGATTTACAGATGTCAACTTCTTACCAAAAGACGGTTAGTCCATGTCAGTACACTGTTTCCATTTTCTACTGGCCAATCAACAGCCTCGATGCAAATACAAAGCACTTTCATCCATTGAAAATACAAGCACTTAAGTAATTGCATTAACGAGATCCTAGGAATTTTTATTTAAATCGCAACTCAACAGTTAATGTGTCATCACTGCAAATTGCCTTTTCCAACAGATGTATTCATATTTTAAATATTAAGATTAAACAATATATTTTATTTTTTAAACGTTTTCGCTCAAAGCACTTCAATGACATAGATAGCCTAATGAAATATATACCATTTTAATAAATGCGGAAACAGGGAAACAGATAATTTAAAAATATGAACACAAATGCTTTTATATATGGATCAGTTTTGAGTCTGTTTTTGATGTGTTTCCTATGTTGAATGTGTCTGTTTTCATACCTATCTGATTGCATTAATCGTGTGATTAGGTTTCCTTGAAATTGAATCTTGTGCCTGTGCTGACATGAAAGGATATCAAACGCTTGAAAAAAAAAAATCTAACGCTTCAAAGACAACTGCAAAGCCATGAGGTGACTTGGTCTTTTTTTTTCAGTTTATTAGAAAATTTCTCTCAGCAACCCTCACTTGTGTTCCTCCACGTAATTAATTTACCACACATTTTGCAATGATTACGTGACCAAGTGAGGTCTTCTGTGCTATTTTGTTTTTAGCTTTTCTATGATGTGTTTCATCCCACAAATGTGAGTAGATCAAATACACTTGTTCATGGTCGTTACGCAAGCATTGTGTTTGACTTGGGAAATGACTTGGAATATGACACTTAAATACAGTGTAGATTTTTTTTAAAGTTCTCATATGTGGCTTTATAAATTTACTAATTGATAACCAATGGTATTTATAATGTCATACAGTAGCTTATATGTTTGGTGTTCCAAATGCTATAGAGTTGAGACTTGCTATTCAAGTGTCTGCAATTAAGCTTTGCTTGGTGGGAACAAAGTTACACAAGAATGTTTCAAAAAGCTACATTGGAGCCTGCGGTAATTGAGGTTTTTATTCACTGAAATAGATTGATGTGTTGCAGAATATGTTTCACGTCGCATTTCACTTTCGCGTCTGAAGGGATTTTTCAGACCGTCAAACTCAAATGTGTGTGCCAAGCGTGAAAACACTGTTAGCCCAGGCGGTGTGAGCGGCACAAAAAAAATAAAAAATCTCTTTTGTTGCCATTAATTCATCACTTTCCTCCTTTTGCCACTGTCCATCACACAGGTTTAAAACAGAATGCGTTCGTTGAACGAGCAGTAAAAACCTGTCAAGAGGAAAGGATTTCTGTTTGGGAATTTGGCTGACTAGAGAACGTTCTTATTCACTAAACCATCCCTTTCTTGGCACGGCGTTCTAGCATGCGGCCGCTGTCTAGCGCTTAAGCACTTCGGAAAGGGTATTTTTTCTTTCCGTCTTTTCTGGGAATGCAGTCGAGGGGTCAGCCGATCAGAGCGGCGGATTTAAAAGACAATTGCATTTCTTCTTAGGAGGCCTTCCGGAGCTGACGGACCATCTTTCGATCACCCTAAGGGGGTGATGGCAGAGCTTCGGATCGATCTCTGGTCCGCAGTGCTCAGATATAACAGCGATCATTCAGCACTGACACACACACACACCACACACACATTAAGGGGGAGAGAGTGAACCGAAAGTAGGGGATTGATTAGGGTCAAGTCCAGGGGAGAACTTTTGCTTTCAAATGACCGAGGCGCTGGAGCACAACCTGTGTCTTTGTCTCTGTGTTCTGAAGGCTTGTCCTGTAAATCTGAATCAGAGATCAGAAACAGGTTTGTACCAGGTTGGTTGACACATCCAAGGAACTGACTTTGGTGTAAATGAGGCATACATAACCACAATACAAGGGAATGAGTTGGAAATGATGTCTCGATTGAGTTTGGCCAAGTCATTTCTCCTTGGCAATATAATTTCTCTTATCACAAGAGTTTTTTTATTCTTCCTTGTATGTTTCGGCCTAGTGAATTGCCTGAGTGTGAAATGGGCTATATAATCTAACATGTTTGATTTGACGTGTTGAGGAAACTGAAGGGTGGGCCAGAGGGGGCGTGAGGGGCTGGATATTCCAGAGTCTCTGTCCGGAACGCAGGGGACGTCTTGTGTCTCTTAACGTCGGACACCGTGACGCTTCCGGAAAGATTTGGTCAGTGGTCCGTGGTCCTCCAATGGGATGATATCATCCGCGGAGCGGCACACCGATGAGGTGAGAGAGAGAGAGAGAGAGAGAGAGAGAGAGAGAGAGAGAGAGAGAAAGGGAGAG
>JAVQJS010140422.1:0-12500 GCA_036024795.1 Galaxias rostratus | reverse complement strand
GTCCTCCCCACGTCCCCATGCAGACGCGGGGAGCGGCAGGGACGGTCTGTGGCACACGATGGCGCGCAGAGCAGGGGGGGACGCCTCGCCGAATAAAAACACCTCCCTCAACCTGGTCACCGGGTTCTACCATTATCTCCGGGGTAAGTCAGGCGAAGTGTGTGTGTGTGTTTGTGTGTGTGTGTGTGTGTGTGTGTGTTAGAACTCGTGGGTTCTAAAAGGGGAGTTGCATGTGTGTGGGCTTGTGTGAGCGAATGAGAGAGAAAGATCGAGAACGGGTGAAAGAGGGTGAGAGATGTGTGTGAAGAATTGTACGTCTCTAAGATCATGCTGTGCATTTGATTGAGTATGCTTCCGTCTCCGCTGCGTGTGACAGTGTTATATGTGGTGTGTGTGTGTAAGAGAGAGAGAGAGAGAGAGAGAGAGCTTCTTTTTCAGAGTGAATTTGCCCTCCACAATTTAGCCCATTTAGCCTCCCATGCAGGACAGCCCTGCAGGGAGCAGTGAGTGTGACGGTGGGGGAGAGATCGGGGCAGAGAGAGAGTGGGAAAAAGAGTAGGGGGGGAGTGAGGATATTGCGGGGGTGGCGGTGGGGGCGGTGGGGGGGGGGGGGGCTGACCACCTTGGCAGGGGGGCAAATTCAGGTTGCTATGCTCAGCACTGCGTCTACAGCAGGTGAGCCACGGTAAGTCAGAAGGCAAACATGCTGACACGGCGGCTGTCCGTTCGTCTGTCTGTCTTTCTGCAAGCCCATTCGTCTGCTATCTGTCTGTCTGTCTGTCTGTCTGTCTGTCTCAGTATCTGTAGAACTGCATTTCTTTCTGTCCTGCCCACTCTTTCTGTAATTGAAAGTCTGTCTGTCTGTCGGTCTGTCAGGTTTGTCTATTACTGGACGTTTGGTATTGTTCTGTTAGCCTCTCTTACTGTCTCTCCCACAGTCGTATTTATGCCAGTATACCCGGATCCCTCCCTCTGCCTGTGTGTTTAGTCAATCTGCAGAGCTGGCCCAGCAAAGCACGGTGCAGTTCCATGACGTTCCATTAAGGTCACCGTCACCACAGGGGTCAGGATGAGGACCTGGGGGGTGTAACGCGCGTGGATGAGACTAATGATGGACGCTGTCTATCTCCAGTGCAGCGCTGGGTGGGAGTAATCAAGTGTGCCACAAAACGCTGCTCTGAGAATTGGGTGTTTTGAAAGGATTTTTTCCCCTTTTATCCCCCTTTGGGATGTTGAAATTAAGTGTGTGGACATGTGTGGGTTTCTGTGTGTGTATAGCAAGAGGGAGAGGGAGAAAGGGAGACAGAGCAGAGAGAGAAAGAGAGAGAGGAAAAGAGGGAGAGGGTGCCGCTCAAAGTCGCCACGTCCCTGAAACAGCGAGCTGGCACACACACACACACACACACACACACACACACACACACACACACACACACACACTCGATTCTGTACCAAAGAACACACAGACCATAGAATGCAGGTTAACCCCTTCCTCTCTCATCCCTTGTCCCCCACATCAATATTTGATCTCTTTTTAGACCCCATCAAGTGATGAAATGATCAAGCAGGGACCGGCTCAGTGGCGCGTGTGAGTGCGCGTGAATTAACGTGTGCATTATGTATAAATGTCCAACACACACACACCCACCCACACACACACCTGCCTCTGACACACTAACCGACTTGTGAGCCATCCATCAGTCAGCATGTTTCATTAAGGCAGGGGGACAGTGGCGTGTCAGGCGTCCTCTGTGCCTGATATAACGCGCTTATCTCTCTCAGGGATATTGCCTCGGTGCCGCAGCCCGACGAGCGGAGGGGCACGCGGAGGAGGAGGAGGAGGAGGAGAAGGATAGGAGGAAGAGGAGCTGTTTGTTTGTGTCCCAGTCAAAACACATGACGGGCGCTCCTGAGCGGCGCGCCGCCGCGGCGTCCGTGTGTCTCCTCTGCCGTGACTGTGCTGTTTGATCTGAGTGCGTTTGCGGTGTGTGGCCGCGGGTGGTGGTGTCTGGCTTAGCGGGGCGTGTGGAGTGGCTAAGGCTGCCCGGTTCTTTGTGGAGATGACGTGGCACGATGGAGTTCTACTAGCACATGCTACTACTTTACCTACCTACTCTCCGTTTCTGTATGCCTCTGCTGCTCTCCTTTGTTTTTGCTTTTTGTTCTCTCTCTCTCTCTTTATCTCCCTCTTTCTCACTCTCTCTCTCTCACTGTCTTTCTCTCGCTATCTCTCTCTCTGTGTCTCCCCTCTATCTCTCTATCTCTCTTTCTGTCTCTTTTGCTGTCTCTCTCTTTCTCTCATTGTCTCTCTCTCTCTGCCTCTCTCTCCTTTCAGTCTCTCGTTCACTCTCACTCTCTCTTTCATTGACCCCCCCCCTAACATACACAAATACACAACTATCTGATGGAGCAACCTAGGGGACCTTTGATTTACACCACACCACCATTTGAGTTGAGTGGCTTTTTAGGGGATATCGGCAGTGGACATCTATGTTATCGATTGTGCTTTGAGGTGATTGTGTTTCATTGCTGAGGCCATGCCAAACACTGGCCCTCACTGTGAGCCAACAGACCTGCTTTTATGACGGGTTAATGGAGTTTAGCTGCTACGTTATGAATGAAAAAGCATGGGTGAACTCAGGTCGGAGGCTGGTGAAATAGCAGACAAAAGCATGGGGCCGGTGGGGGGTGGAAGCGAATGCCTCCCTGCGTGCCCTCCTTCTCTTTTAAAGGGCATCTTATTACGGGACTCATATGATTTTCACATGGAGAGGGGAGCGGGTTCAGGGAAATGCCAGTAGAAATGTCACATCGGCTCGCGTTGTGTAACTCCCGTCCAGGCGCACGCCATCGATTCAGACACATCCGACCCTAAACGACATCAGGCCAAACCGAACATCCTCAGCCACCAATTCAAAGGCTAATTTAATCCGTGTTCAAAACAGCCCCCGCGGGGGGTAGGGAAACTGGGCCTCTTTCCGTTTGTGTTTGTTGACAGGAGCATGTGACTGACGGGGGGATTCTCTGTGCTCTCGATTTTCCCAGATGAGCAGGAGGCGGTGCAGAAAAGGACTTTCACGAAATGGATCAACTCCCACTTGGCGAAGGTAAGAGACTTACCTGCCGCGGTCAGTCACGCGGGTGTAATTACAGTATTATACCGTATTAGACCCTTCAATTTAACCCATTATTGCTTGAGTAGTGTGTCGAGCGCCAATGGACACGGCCACGGCAACAAGCGGGCCTATTACAATTAAGAGGCCTCTCAGTAGCAGCCTGGCTCCCAAGGCTTTCCAATTTGAATTCGACAATGGCTGCCACGCTGATCGGCGGTGACGCGGAACATGAATATCATTTGAAGAGCAGTCTCGAGGGAATAAACCGTCGCATGATATTAAATATCACGTTGCAGGACCCCTCACAGCAGAAAATTGCAGACAGGCACGTGGTAAAGTGTCTTAAATGTTTTATGGTATACATCTATTTCTATTTATTCAACCATTCCCACCCCATAGGAAATTATTCCAGCACTGTAGGTGCACTGGCACTGCATCTATGCAGACGTCTCCCAATTTGCCTTAATATTGCAATAACCATGAAATGCCCCCAAAATTATTTTGCCTAAAACAATTGTTTAGAGACATAAGAAATAGATGCCTTGTTGTGACAGTACAAGCTAAATCATCATACTTCATTAGTCCACTCTGCACTTTTAAACTTAAAATTTGTAATCCTGAAGATAGTAGGAAAACAATAAAGAAGCCATCTTCAAAAGCCTTTTCTTTACTGAATTACTAAGAATTCACAATGAGAACATTTGAGTCCGAATTATCCACAAGCAGTGCTAGACTAAATGAAGGCAAATGCATACAGGCCGATATCAATGACCATATTTGAATGAAATGATAGGTTATTCCTTCCTTCAGGTTCAGATAATGACCAGACATATACAGTAAGTTAATAGGAACATGAAAAGCGATTGCATTTTTCCATTGAATTTCTTTGTCATCAATGTCCTTCTCTAAAACAAAGGTTTGTCTGAAGAAAGAAATTCCAATCTTTTCACAGACAAGTAACCTGTGATTGACTTTAATTTATCTGACTGATTAAAGGACTCCTTTACAGACCATGTTCTATTAAAAAATATTTATTTTGCACGAGGATGCTGACTCCAATTAGGACCAATTTATCCGTCTGCGGTCTCCAATTTAGTTGACAAATCTTCCTCGTATGTTTCTCCCGGTCCCTTTGGTCTATTAAATCTGTGACTACTGGGCACCTACCAACCCTATAAATTGAAACCTGGCATTACCTTAGCAACGCTGATTTGTAAAGTCGGCTGGTGCTTATAAAATGAGAACTTGTTTGTAACGAGAAGTGTGTGGAAGTCAACAGTGAAGCCGCGAGCTGGTTAATAAGCTGTGGCAGGAGTTTCAGCTCACTGTACATGCTTTCAAAGTATGCGCTGTATGTTCTTCATTGTTTGAGGTGAAACCCGAGACTTATTGCATAGTCCCAGTTTAGCTGCTTTAAGTAGGAGGGCTAAGACGGAACAAAGAGAAACCTCACCGGAGCCGTACGAGTGGAGAAGGAATGTGTCGGAGAGAGATGTTTGGGAAAGAAGGAGGCTTGGAGAAAGGTAGGGATGTAGGGAGGCTTAGAGAGTTGGTTTAGCTCGGCTCTCTCCCAGGGAAACGGGAACTTGCCCTTGGCTAAGGAGATGATTAGGCTACCATAGGTATCCCCGGCTTTACAGCCTGGGCCTCAAGGTATGTAATTAATCGTTAGCCCAGCTAGGTGAGATACAATTGGTTAGAAGGCTTGCCTCTACCCCTCATTATAACTGCCCCCCCTCCACCTCCTCGCCTGCTGCATCCACAGGTGGAGCCTAACAAAGGAGGTCTTGGTGAGAGCTACCACAAAGGCCTATGCCAGAGAGGAGATATGGAACAGGGAATTTACAGAGAGGATTAATTAGTATCATTACTCCAGCTGATTTGCCTGATAGAACATTAAATATAAGCCATATTAGACTGTCTCATCACATCATCTCTGAACTTGAATAAACCATAAAGCCTAAGCATTTCATTCCCACCTTTTTGACCCTTTAAGCTAGTAGTCTGATCCACTAGCAGTCGACACATTTCACGACCCACTTTAGTCGGGTCATGCCGTTACAGTGTAGGTGTACTGTATGCAGGTCGGTCATGATGACCCACACAGGTCCTGCCCTGTGTTTGGAACAGGACATTAAAAAGAATACCCTTTCAGTTCGCAGCTATTTGAGTTCTTATCCAATACCCCTGGCAGGCTGCAGAACATTAAAGGCGGGTGAAACAGAGGGAACGAGACGGGCGACTCCTCATTTTCCGTTTGGACAAATCCTCCCGGAGAAAGTTAGGGCTTAATCATGGAGCGGGGCCAGGAGAGGGAGGGACGGCTTCTCTCAGGCATCTCATAGTGACCGCAATCAGTGGAGCGGTGTGCTCCCAGAGATTAGTGCGCGAGGGAAAGTTAAGCTCCGTTGACCGTCGTAAGCATCTCACTTGTTCTATTGTCTCTCCGCCTCCTGCGTGCACGGGCGCCGTCATGAAATATGTAGCGCCGTTTACTCGCTCGACGTCCTCTCCGACAAGATTCTGAAATTGTATCCGTTTTTCTCTTCTTTTTCCTCCCGTGCCTTGTCTCCTACGAGTGGGACCCATTCTCGAAGGGTTGGTTTCATACGCCACTCATCAAAATGTTCCTCTCCCCTTTCTATCCCCTTATTGTTTTGTTTTTCTTCTTTTTCCCTCCCTTTCCCATCGTAGATTTTGGGAACATTTCATCAAATCCAACCAGACTCTCAGATGTAATTAGCTTGTTGAGACCTTGATTTATTTCCGTGACTCCTGCGTCTGAGCAGAGAAAAATGGATATGACTTCTTTATTTTCTAATTAGCCGCAAATTTTCTCATTAGCTTTAGCATGATAAAAAATGAATAGGTGAATTTAACTTCAATTAGCTCATGGCGTAATTGATCTGACTCTAAAAAGCCTCTTCAAGTGTTTTTTCACTCACTCAGTCAAAGCGAAGCAAATATCTTCTGAATATGCAAATATTTAAAGCCATCACGCTGCATTAGAAGTGGAATTAAATGTGGAGAGCTATTTGCTAATTAATTTGGGAGAGATATGGGAGGTGGGTGGCCCTTCCTTTGCCCTCTTTCTTCTTAGCGTTCCACTGCCACCACCACTCTTTCTTTCTTTCTCGTCTGAAGAGGTTCATCCCTTCTTCTCTCTTCTCCATCCCTCCCTCTATTTTCTTCTCTTAACCCTCCTCTTTAATTCCCCCTTCTTCTCTCTCTCTCTCTCTCTCTCTTTTCCAACCACCTCTTTTCTCCATTTACCCCTCTATATCCCTCTCTTGCCCCCCCTCTCACTCTCCCTTCATCTGTCTCTCTCTCTTTCTCTTGCCCATCTCCCTCCCTTTCTCCGTCACATCCCTCTCCTCCGCCCTCCTCTCCCCCACTAATCTTCCTGTGAATGCGGTGCCCAGTTGAATGCCTTCCCTCTCTAAACCTCTCCTCAGCCCCGCCATGTGACTGCGCTTTAAGAAAAATCCTTGATGTGGCGTCTGGGGGGAGGGAGTTAGGGGGAGTGGGGGGTGTTGAACGAAGATATGTGGATTTCTGCCGCGCGGAGGTCTACGTCAGGTCACAGAGCCAGCCGTCGGGAGAGGGAACTCGGTTTGAAATCATCAGCATATTTTTGGGATTGGGAGAGACCCCTGTTCAGTGTAGACTGAGCCCCTACTTAAGACTGATTTGGCCCGTCACTCAAACACGCGGCGCGGATGAGCTCCGTCGGGGGATTGGAGGGGTTACTATCGCCAGACTTTTAGTCGGCGGGCCTCCGTCACCCAGCGCTCCCTGTTGACTTGGAGCGCCATGCCTGTCTAACGCAGCGGCAGCAGCCATGTTCTAGTGCCCCCCCTCTATGTACGTGGCTGTGCTGATGAACCCCAAGTCCCAGGGATTTAGCGTGCCTTCTGAGCACAAACCCTTCAGTTTATGTCATTCAAACAATGCATTACAACACGATGTCGTCCGCCACGTTCTTTAACCACAAGGCCTGCTTGTGTCCCCGCAGCGTGTTCCGCCACTGGTGGTGAGCGACCTGTTTGAGGACATCAAGGACGGGGTGATGCTGTTGGCCCTCCTGGAGGTGCTGTCCGGACAGAAGCTGGTAAGTCACATGGTGGGTGGGGGGCGAAGGAGTCTGCAGGTACGGGACTGCAGGTACCCGTAACACGCAGACTCGCTCTCTGACGGGCGTCCCTCAAGCCCCTCGACACTCCCTCACACACGGTACCCGAAGGGCCTGACCTTCGTTGGATCCCCCTGAGCTGCAGCGACGCTCACCTCCTGGTTAAATAAGACAGGGAAAAGGGCTACGGGATGGGGGTGTTGAGCTGGAAAGCAATTTGCTGTTATTTGACTTGATATTCAGGTTGGAGATTGGCTTTGACTGATTCAGAGTCTGTTTGCACTCTCGGAGGTCAGGACTCTGACCTCGCCAATGTGTTTTGCATATCGCGAGGGTGCAGGGCGCCACACGGCGAGTGAAAATAGCTGCAATTACACGTCGGTGCCCATCGATTGGTCTTTATTGGGGTGGTTGATTTGAAGTAAACAGGCTGGTTAACAAAGAAGGGCAGTGGGGTTCAAACACACTCATTCACAAACACACACAAACATACACTCAACAAGCAATAGTCCCACAAGGCCAACAGCCTCAGGTTTTTACTGTCTGTGTCATATTGATCTGTCTGCCTGAGGGCAGCTCTCTGATTCCATCGCTGGGTTTCTCTCCGCTCACATCTTCACGCAAGTTCCCTTCTTTTTTTTTCTTTGTCTCTTGTCTTTTGTTGGGATTCCTTCTCCACTGCCTCTGCACTCTATACGGAATTCGACGGTCGTACTTTGGTTCCCAATCTCCTGTCTCCCTCTGTTTCTGAGAGAGATTCCTGTTTACCCTTGACGTCCCACAGCCTTTCCCTTCTGTTTTCCTTGAATTTACAAAACGGACGTTTTACCATCTCATCACCACTGTCTGATTCTCTACTTACATCCTTCTATCTCTCTCTCTCTCTCTCTCTCTCTCTCTCTCTCTCTCTCTCTCTCTTGCTCTGTGTCTCGCTCCATTTCTGAATCTCTCTGTCTTTCTCGGTCTGTTTCTGTATCCCTCACATCTTCTTTGTCCCTCCAGCCATGTGAGCAGGGTAAGAAGCTGCGGCGGATCCACTGGGTCTCCAACATCGGCACGGCCCTCAACTTCCTGGAGGGCAGAAAGGTAACCTCTCCTTCCCCACCTCCCGTTTTCTTCCCTCTTTCCTGCTCTCCCCTGACACCCAAGCTCAGCTGCTGGCCTTGGGGGGATAACACTGAGGCTCGACCCTGTGTGACCCCGTTCTCTCTGTTTTCCGCCTTTCAGAAATTCCCCTATCCCCTCTCCTTTCTCCCTCCCTCTCCTTCCTACCCCAAAAAACATCTATTTTCCCTGGAAGCTGAAGTGCTTTTACTTTGTGTCTCTCGATATTCCACGTTTCACATTCACCGGCTGTTCCCTCTTTTGGTCTCTCTCCCTCTTTTGTCAGCCATCCTTCCGCATCCTTGACATTATCCTTCCTCCCCGTTCCCTCTTTTTCCTTTATCCCCCATCTCCCTTATCCGTTCTTACTTTTAAAACTAGTGCCAACCATATTTCTGGCACCTCCTTGGCCTCACTGCCTGAGAGTCAAGTACACTACATTTCCCATCAGCACTTCAGTCTACGAGATCAGTGTTGCATTCCCGACAATTCCCCCAGTGTGTCTTTTTGGATATCCATGAATAAATCCCTAGGGATGAGCAAGCGTGTGCTGAGCGGCACATTGATTCCATTCCCTCCTGTGTGTGACAGGGGTTAAGACCGTAAATCCCGCTGTAGTAATCTGCCGTCTGGCGACGACGCAATGTGATTGGGAGTCTCTCTGCCATGCTATGTGCGTGTGTGTCAGTGTGTGGGTGTGTGTGTGTCAGTGTGTGGGTGTGTGTGTGTTTGTGTGTGTGTCGGGGTGTGTGTGTGAGAAAGTGTCAGTAAATCCCGCGTACGTCTTGGTTGTATTTACATGTCGTGCCGGAAAACTGTCTGCATGGTGCCAATAAATCCATTTCCTCGTCTCATATCTGTCATGATGGTCTATCTGCCGAGCGTGGGCCCCTTCTCTGAGAGGAGTAAATATTGGGCTAATGTTCTCCACATTATGCTGTAATAACCAATATTCCAGCATACATTGTTTTTGTAAGCGGCACTTCTGTTACATGAAACAGAATAAACTATCCTTCACTAAAATGAGCTGCAAAGATCAACTAGTATCAAAACAAATGTGTTACATTTTCTATTCGGTTTTCTATTATAACACCTGTTTCTAGCGTATTTGTCAAAGCTGGATCCTCCGTATCCATTAGACTACAGTTCCACAAGTAGATGAAACAAATGAACCCCTCATACATTGGAGTCATTCTCCGGGGTTAGGTGGAGGTGAATCCAGAAAACAACAAGGCAGGGCTCCAAGGTCTGCATGCTTCACCGGGCGTATCTGTCTAGCGCCCTTTGACCTCCCTCTCTGTTCCTCTTTGACCTCGCCCTCTCCAACAGAGCAGTCCGCTTGTCAAGCCCACTTTAGCCTGTGATATGATTTAACCTATTGGTACAATCCCACTCCAGCCCTGCAGTAATGCACTCCTACTCTGAATGGTGTCATATGGAGTCCCATCACACCCTTGCCTCCTCCTATCTCTCTATCCTTCTCTCTCTCCCTCCCTCCTCTACCTGTTTCTTTTGTTAACTCTTTTCTCATCTATTTTTTTTAACTTTATTTTCTCTCTCTATTCGTTTCCCCTTCTCTGTCTTTCCCTTCCTTCTTCTCCGTCTGACTTCCTACCTCTCTCTTTCCCTCCCTCTCTCCCTCTTTCTCTGTCTCTCCCGCTGGCTGTAATCCCCAGTGTCTGTGTGGTGGTGATAGACCTCAGTGCTCAGTCAGACAGCCATCTAGGTCATCCCTCCACGGAGACTCCTTATCTCCCCCATCTCACCGTCCGCGGGGCACCCGCCTCACCGTTTCGTTGCACACCTCTACGCCCACCTCTAACCACTAACTCTGTCTCCCTCTCCTTCTTTTTTCTCACGCCCACTCCAGTCGGCGTACAGGGGATCTCCGGTCAGTATCTGCCAGCATGCGGTTTTCATGAGCGTCATTACATGGATGTTACTGCATGGTGTTTACATGGGGCTGAGAGTGTCTGCGTCATCCGCGTCCAGTTGCGATGTCGATTGCTTCTCTTTTTTTTTGGGCACATTTGAAATAGCTACTAAATGAAACGATCAGATTATGGGGAATTGGCTGGGTGAACGTGTTACCCAATTTATTTATTATCTCTATGTTTGTGATTAATCCGACACGGGGTGCGTCTGAATTGGATGTGGAACGAATATATTTAGACTGCTTTGATTTAAAAAAGAAAGCAGTATTTCCTTACAATGAACACTATCTTTTTTACATAGATCAAGCTGGTCAACATAAACTCGACCGACATAGTCGACGGACGACCATCGATTGTGCTGGGGTTGATGTGGACAATCATCCTTTACTTTCAGGTGAGCCCTTTTTATGGGACGATGCGTCGGGAGTAAACAGTACGGATAATGGATATTGACCTGTGTGCATCCATTAAGGAAGAGATAAATAAACATGCGTGACTAACACCCTAAGCCATTATGTGATCGCTGAAGTTGAAATGATGAAGGAATGCTGATTTATGGATATGTTCTGGTCCCCCCCTTGCAGATAGAGGAGCTGACCAGTAACCTGGCGCTCCAGGCGCTAACCAGCAGTACCTCCTCATTGGACAGTTCCACCAGCAGCATGGACACCACCAGCCCGCCTGTCAAGAAGAAGGCCCTCCCCTCACCACAGGGCGGGGTCAAGAAGGCCCTCCTCAAATGGGTCCAGCAGACGGCCACCAAGTACGCGAAAGACACCAATAAACACAATTAGGAATTCACTTATGTACTACTAATATTCTTTTTTTTTTGCATTGGATATGGTGGGGATGACTACGGAACTTTAAGAACCAACTGTATACGTAACAATTACAAACCTAGGATCTCAATGTTTACTACTGATTATGTATTTGCCTCTGTCTATTACCAGGCGCCAGGGTATTGAAGTCAAGGACTTTGGCCCCAGCTGGCGTTCAGGTCTGGCCTTCTTTGCGGTTATCCTTGCCCTCCGACCAAACGTGGTCGATATCGAGCAAGTAAGGAGGAGGGGCAACCGAGAGAACCTGCAGGAAGCCTTCTCATTGGCTGAGCGGGAGCTGGGCGTTCCACAGTTACTTGACCCGGAAGGTAAACACCACTCTGCCTGGTCCAACAATTGGCTTGCAGAAGGGCCGTCAAATAACACTGCATGAATAGAGTTTATTCAAATGCATTCGACTGAGAGAATGAGTTATTCACCATGATTGCTGTATCATTTCAAATTTAATAAAAGGCCACGCACCTCATATCTAATCTAATGAAAAGCATCTGGGTTGTCAAATATGCAGATATTTTTTTCTGCCGGTACAGCAGCTAATTTCCTCATGACTGGAACTGCAGGCAAAGCAGCTGTGGCCCTTCACGCCTGCCCTTCACGATGAACGCTGACAAATCAGCTTTGACACCACAACAATTAGAGGCCATTAGGCTAGAGGGATCAGCACCACTCCTACAGGGCGTCCCAGACACACCTCAAAATAAGATACCTGGGGGCTGTTTTGGTTTGAGCTGGCAGCCTCCTTCTGCTTGGTCCAGATGACTTGTCAGTCACACTTGCCTGGTTTTCTCTTGTGTTAGCCATTGTTAGCTCACTGTGGTTTGCCAATATGATATGAATTGAGGATGTTTGGACATCCTTTGCTTTTGTAACAATGACTGTAAACTTAGAGCAGATTGTCCGAAAGTTGAACAGATCTTTATATTATCATTTGGTGCTTTGTTTCTGTCCTTCTACAGACGTTGATGTCGACAAACCGGATGAAAAGTCAATCATGACCTACGTGGCCCAATTCCTGAAGCACCACCCGGAGCGCCAGCAGAGCAGCAGCTCAGAGGGACTGCCGGAGGTTGAGGTAACGCACCGTCCTCTCTTCCGTCCTCTGTGTTACCCTCTGGAAACACACCCTGCTCTGTTGTATGTCACAATCGCTCTGTCTGTCCATGATTTAAGAGGACACAGTGTGTGTGTGTCCCTTCACACAGTCCGGATCTCTGATGAATTTACTGGTACATTTCCGCGTGTCAACCTGTTTGCCGTATACACTGAGAAAAACATACAAACCTTTCACCCTGCGGTGACGCTTTCTTTCTTTCATTCTTCTTTCTTTCTTTCTTTCTTTCTTTCTTTCTTTCTTTCTTTCTTTCTTTCTTTCTTT
>JAVQJS010140372.1:0-12886 GCA_036024795.1 Galaxias rostratus | reverse complement strand
CCCCCTCGACACACTCACACACACACACACACACACACACACACACACACACACACACACACACACACACACACACACACAAACATGAAGGGAACTGGGTTGTGGCATAAGGATGCTGTTTTTCTCATTGTGTCAAAATGTCTGACTTTTTCCTTTTCATGATTGCGCTTCTATCATTTTATGAGTCCTCCTAGTCTGTCTACTCTCTTTTCACTTTCTCTTTGCGTCTCCCTTCTCCCCCTTTCTCCTGCCTGCCTGTCTCTTGTTTTCAAACCTCTTTCCCCTTGTTCTCGTGGTCTCTCTTTTTCTCCTCGTCTCCATTCAGCGAGCAGTATCTGTTCCCTGTCCTGGACCAAGAACCAAGCTGGGCCACAGTGTGTTGGCTGCAGACAGCAGCACAACTGACAACACAAGTGCAACTGTGTGTCAGGCCGTGTGTATATGTTTCTGTTTGTGTGTCGGGTCGTGTATGTGTGTGTAATGTGTTTTGGGCCGTGTGTGTGTGTATGTGTGTGTGTGTGTGAGGTAGTGTGTTCAGTTGTGTGTGTGATGTGCTGGGGTTTGTGTGTTTGGGTGTGGCTATATGTGTGTGTGTGTGTGTATATCAGAACCCCCAAAAAATAAATTATTTAGTTTAGGTATAGTTCACATTTTTAGCTATGGGGTGATTTCCTTCATACAAGAGTGTGACTATACCGCTGACTGGATCCTGCCAGCAGTGCCAAACAGAGACCCAATGAGACAGCTTAGTGTCCGGTAGACGATAGAGAGAGAGAGAGAGAGAAAGAGAGAGAGAGAGAGAGAGAGAGAGAGGGAGAGAGGGAGAGAGAGAGGGAGAGAGAGAGAGAGAGTAAGAGAGAAAGAGAGAGAGCCCAGCAAGGATGCTCACCTAGGGGCGCGCGGCGCTGCAAACACACAAACAGAGCGTTTACACGCAGCCTCTTATTCACTCTTATGTCAACACCTCCACGCGCTCAGAACTAACTAACACACCGCTGGGGGTGGTGGAGGCGTACGGGGGGGTCGAGGGGATGGGATGGGGGGGTGTAGGAGCCGTTCTCCAACCCCTCAACAAAAGCAGCACTTGACTGATGTTTTTTCAACCTCTCTTACCCCACCCCACCCCCCCCCCCCCCAAAAAAAAGTCTCAAAGTCCCTCTCCTGCACTCATATAACCTGCAAACTCTGTCTATGAATACCCACTATATTTCACCATCACCGGTGCGATGAGAATTTGACAGGGGGCGCGTTTGGAATGTCACATTTGCAGCCAAATGTCCTTTGTGGCGCCTAAGCAGTCGCCTGCCCACTACTTAGGCACAGACTTCAAAACGAAAAAAGAGCCGTCTGACTTTGAAGCCCCTCGCCTGGCCTTTTATGGTTTGGCCTGTGAGGAGGTTTGAAATGACCTACAACTGAGGCCAAGCCAAAGGGGGACAGAGACGTTTCGAGGCCATCTTGCCTTTTTGCCCCCTTGCTCCAATCACACAGGAAAAGGCAAGAGGAAAACTTAAAGGCAGGAAAGCCTTACCTTGCCACAGGCCCCACTCAACCCAAAATCGCAGTGACCTACTATTTCTCAGCTCTTATCGCCAAGTGTAACAATAGCTTCTCTACTTATGCAATCGTGTAAAGTTCACGGCACAAGCCAAACAAAGCGCTGTCTTTTCCTGCAAAAGTGGCTGGTTGTTTCCCGTGGCAGAGAACGAGATTCCGTTGATTGTGTTGTTTCTCATGCAATATTGAAGGCATTGATTACTTCTATCTTATGGGAGCTGATTTTATGCTAATGGTGATTGCAATCTGCAGAAAAAGGTGACGTCTCTGCCTCCATTTCCTTACTCAGTTTCACACCCACCCTTAAGCATCCCATGGTGCTAATTTCCTCCTAATTTCCATTAGGCCTTTTTGTGCACAGCAGTCAGCCACTTCCATTTCCCCAGCACAGTGTCAACCAGCCAGTCAGCCAGCCAGTGGTGGAGCTTTCCTTGACAAGCTCAGTCCCCATGGGCTGGAGAACCATTACCATTAGAGCCACACAGTGGCTTCCCACCAAGCCCCGGCACAGAGGCACAAACCTTGATGAGAAAACCAGGCCAAATCCGGGACTCTTGTCCATGACCTTTGAATTCAATTAATGAATTTAGGCGAGGCCTCAAAACTCAGCCCCAGCAGGGGTAGGTGCCAATCCATAGGAGGGAGAGTGCTGTCGCATGTTTAAAGCCATCCATGGGGGAAGAATGGGAAATAGGGAAAAGAAATCAAGGGGGAAGTACAAGCACAGATCCTTAATCTGTATCAATGGACGAAACATGAAATAGCATGGCTACAAAAGAGGCAATATGAGGGATTATATCTGAAGGATGCCTCAGTTTATCCAAAACTCTACGAGAGAGATATTCACCTGTAGCGTTTTTAATATCTTGTAAATGATCCGTCCAGTCAGGATATTGCCAAAGGGAAGTGAATGACTTGTCTGAGACAGCTGAGGGGAGGAGGAGGAGGGGGGGAGGAGGGATACTCTCTTCAGAGCATCGGTACCACTGGTTCCATTGAATATGTATGTAGATATTAAAAATGATTGGGAGTGCTGTTGCACTCCTGTTGCAATGGCCATCCATCAGCATGATCGCAAGGGGAGTCCAGGAGAGGCCATGGAAGATAATGAAAAAATGGAATGAGAAGAGAGAGCGAGAGAGAGAGAGAGAGAGAGAGAGAGAGAGAGAGTTTTTTATGTCGACCACCTTTTCAGTCGAATAAGAGTATGCACAGGATCAACCTGAGAAAGAGTTTTTTATTTTAACACTCGAGCCCCCCTCTTCATCTAGTCACATACTTCAAGCTCTGCAGCCCTGTGTCCGCTGAGTGCTTTTTAATGACGGCCTCTAAATGATGTATTCATCCAATACGTCAGGAAGGTTTGGTGGGCAGACACGTTTGAGTTCTCCGATCAGACGCTTGGCGTCCTGTCAAAAGAGCCTGTTCTATTTTTAGGGAATGTGCTCCTCTTTAATGTCTTCTCTCTCTCCGTTTTCAAGCAGAGAGGGGGACAGGGAGGTCAGAGTAAACCGTTGGCCCCGGAATGTGACGAGGCAGCCCATTCGTCCTTAATAGGAGAAGAAAACAGGGCTCTCTCCAATGAGATTTGGACTATATTTGCTAATTCGCACCTAAACAGCACATCGATTTGAAATAATGTATTTGGAAGATACTGTGCCATCCTATTAAATTATTCCGTTTGTATTTTTCCCCGAGAGACAGACAAAACACTCAGCGCCTTGAAATCCCCCGGGAATCTACCTTTCCGTTTTAAAAACGGTGCCAGCAAGTGCACTGTTATGTTTTGTCATTACACAATGACTGGCAAATGGAGCCATCGCAAGTGTTTATAGACTTCCACTCGAGGGTTTGTTATCTCCAAACACAGGGCCACAGATACCTACAGCATTCCAACGCGAGGGTGATTAGATCAGGATGTGGCTTGGAGGGTTGTAGCGCTTCCTAAGTGGACCCTTGAAATAAAGATAAAGCGCCGAGCCAAAAGCTCTCCCGGAAGCCTCCAATATCTGCCATAATCTGTGTGAAAAGTATGTGTCTGGTACCCGCTCTTATCCAGCCTCAACCCTTGACTGCTCTCCACCTCCTCGCACTGACAAAGTGCTGCTCAGTTGAAATGGGCAAATAAAGAGAGAGAGAGGGGGGGGGGGGGGTAAGCTGTCCACTCCGCCATCCGAGCATGGCCGCCTGTTCATTTTCAGTTGAGCTGTCCCACCTGTCCCTCCGAAGCATCCGAGCCTCGCCCCGCCTGACAGCCGAGGAGAGACAGGCTTGGTCGTTTCAGCACGGCCCACTACATAAAACAACCTACCATCTCCGCCCCCCCACCTATATCCCCTCCTCTGTTTTCTCCCTGGCTGCTTCGCAGAGAAATATTGAGTGTGCGCTCCTCTGCCTCTCTGGCAGCTATCTGATCTGACATTAGGGCCTTTTATAAGGTTACCTCCCACTCATCCCTCATTACCAGACTCTCGGCGGTGCCATTATCACTTTAGATAAGGCTAGAATAAAGTACACTCTGCTCCGAAGGCCTCGCTGTTTATCAACTCCCTTCTCCCCGAGCGCGCCCAAAGAGCTGCCTGCCTCTCCATCTTCACGGCTCAACTGAGTTACACTGACAAGAAAAGAGACCTGACTGGATCTTAACAGCATCTTGGCTTTAGCCTTGTCTCCCCGTGCAGGGTTCATTTGTTTCCTATCCAGCCATCCTTTCTCGCACGGTGGTGGGCGGCCGGGCTCTGTGTTCAGACACTGCTTTGTGGGCACGGCAGACGTCTGGCGGCTGGGAGGGGGCCAGTTAGGAGTGGCTTGTTGGAGGAGTCAGGTTTGTGCCGTGGAATGGCGTCGGGGAATTACATAGTTACCATGGCAGATTAAGTGGCAAGCACAGTAAAATTTACCCCTCCAGCTCACTGGTAATTTACCTCCTTGCTTGTAAGCCTACTGGGTTTTTAGCATTGAAATGAACAATAACTCAAACCTGGGAAATTCTACCCAAAAGCCTAAGGAAATCGGAGAATTTGCATATTGGTTTCGGAATATCTAATGAAACCGGGTGACTTACCCGTGACTTTTGGGGGTTGATTTCATGCCTCTGCCACGCGCATTAAAGACGAAGTCTTTGGGGAAAAAAACGTTTGATTGCTCCGAGTCAAGTTGGGATCAAGAACCTTTTCAAGAAAGCCCACAACACATATGAAAGACCCTGTCATCAATCAATCTTATTTACAGAGCCACTGAAGGGGTTGGCTTTGGGGAGGCCAAACATCTGAAGCTCCTCCTCCCCACTGCTATTTGAGAGTCAAAGCTTCCTGAACAAACTTTAGAGTGTGAAAGCCCATTATCAGAAGGGCTTTATTAGAAAGGACTTTTGCTGCGCATGCCTTCCAGATCGGCAGAGCCGGGTTCAAAGAAAGCAAGCAGAAAACAATTATTATAAGCTCCAAGGGCGATTGCTTGTGCGCCCCATGAAAAAGATGGCATCAAGCAACCCCCCACACCCCCCACCCAAGCCCAGCCACCCCAGCCCAACCATCCCAGCCACCCCAGCCACCCCGCCCTCTCCACCCCCCTCTGAAGTTTTTGGGCCGGAAAAATAACGAGAGTGGAATAAGAGAGCGTGTTCACCCAGGCTGGTACCTAGTGGGCTTCAGATCATAGAGAGACACCCGGCGCTAATGACACGGGTATCGCGGCGTCCTGTCGGGCGGGAACACTGGTCAATCCGTCCGCTTCCACTCAGCTAGCGATGGTAACTCACTTCCCCTGTCCCAAAAGAACGTTCACCCGACCGGGGAAGAATCGGCGAAGCGGAGCCGAGCCCAACAACAAAGCCCAGAGCGAGAGTCCGCGGGGAGGCTGGAGGGGCTCTGCTGAATTCAGCCCCACACATTCCTTTGTGATGGGCGGCATGGTAATGGCAGGGAAACACACATCATTATCTGAAGGTGATGCGCTTTACTCCGAGTCTTCACGCCTCTCCCTCCCCAACAGCAGTCCCTGTGTGTACGAGTTAAAAGGCTGATTTACATTTATATTGCAAAAGTGAGGCGCATGGTTGTAATTGGTGATGTGCAGTCTGATCTGCCCAACAACACACACACACACACACACACACACGCACACACACACATGCTATTGTGAAAGAAAACATTTATACACAGGGATCTATGTACACAATCCCTTTACACATGCTCACACATATCTTTGTGCAGACACACACTTGCTTGCATATCTCAACAACCACCTGGCCTGTGGTTCGCAGTCAGAGTGTCTCCCCACTTACACAATGCCCTTAAATGTAGTTGTGTAGTGTGCATTGTGTTTGTGAGTGTGTGGGTTGGTGAAGGTGGGGTATGTTTGATAGAGAGACACAGATAGACAGACAGGCTGACCGTCGGGCTGACAGAATGCACACACAAAGATAGACTCAAGTCTGTTCAGGTGGAATAGTGCTGTGCCAGAAAATTCCGGCAGACACTGCCTCCCTTATCAGATCAGCAGCTCAATTCTTCAAAGTGCCTCCTGTCCTGCAACGCAAAATACATCTTCCATTCCGGGGCCCCTTGCAAGACTTAACAGCTCTGTCAATACTTTCAGCGGCTTGTTTACCCCAGCATTTCTCAACCCAGCGCCAGGGAAGCCAATGCAACAACAGCGGGACCACGCTGCCTAGGAGCCAAAGCGACAGAGAGCGTGATTCACGGCGGCGGTACCATAGGAGAAATAATGTTGATGTTTCCCCAAACTACCGCGGTAGCACTCTGTGCCTAGCCATGAATGATGAAATGATTGCGGGCGACCAAATCAGCAGTCAAATCAAACGCCGCTTTCCAAAGTGTTGGCAATCACACGTGGAGCTGCGCAAACTCTCGCGGAAATACAGGTGCACAGATACATGGTGGCCCGGGCTAACCGACGACTGGTTATTTATTTTCTCAGCGTGGTGTTCATCCTCGTTGGGAATGCTCCACTGCATTCCTCATGTTTTCCGGCAGACACGGAAAAGGGTAAGAGTGAGCAGCAGAAATCATTCTGCTTAATATTCAGAGGATGGAAAAAAACAAACAATTGTCAGGATAACTTCCACCGACTCCTACTCTACCTGAAAACGGCAAGATTTTATAAAAAATCATAAAATCCTATTGATCCATGAACATTGACTGTAGTGAATCCTAAGTGGTCATGTCCAGGGTGCATTCTATTTGTATGGACATGGATAATGACAGAGAGGACGCTGGCTGCTCTATTGCTCTGAGGGCTCCTGAATGGCTGGCTGTGATTTCCTGTGCATTAGGCCTCACTTTGGAGGCCATTAATCCCTCAGTAATCTGAAGGAAATGCATCCTGTGCTTCCCGGTGTCGAGGGAGCAGCCGCGCTACGGACGGAAGTTTATATCCTGGTCACGGTCACGGACCTCTTCTGCCATTATCACAATTTTTTTGTCTGTGTTGTCTTTCTATACAAGAGAATGATAAAAGGACTGCCGAGTCTTAGTGTTGGTTGGTTGGCACTTGAGTTGAATTCCATTCATAGGGAGCCAATGTAGCAGGCTACTAGTTGTATTTCCGCATAATTTCAGACCATCCGTGTTGGTATTTTATTTCAACAAAATAAATCCAATCGCCTAATTTGAAGACGTCATGCTGTCTAATACCCAAATAAATTCACACGTGCGCGATGTTTGGTGTGTAATGTTCAGCGATCAACGCGGCACACGTCAACGCTGTCATTTTGAAGGTAGTCCGGCTGTGACAATGGCAGTCTATTACACGCGCCCTGCAGCCCCTGAACGGTGTGCTGGCCGCTCAGCCTCCGTGCGGTGCGACACTGTGGCCGTTTGATGATCAGACTCAAACCGGCAAGATCAAGCCGAGGTCGCCGCCGACTTATCGAGGGCCTGTCCTTGAAGACGGATGAGGCATAAACAAGCACACTCACGCTCGGCTGGGGAAAGTCAATATGGCTGGCCCGGGTTTAAATGATGAGGTGAGCCTCTGGTCATGCCCCCAGGGTGCTCAGGGGCCGAGGGGGGGGGGGGGGGCGTTGAGGGGGGGTTAGAAGGCCCGGCCACAGGCCACAGGGGGACCCAGGTGGGATGTCACAGTGCGCTCCTCCAGGTGATGGTGGGATCGCTGAGGTCACCTCCAGACCAACCTCCCTGGCCGTGGGCTAATCACTGCAGACATGCCGCATGCGCCTGTGTCTTTAATGGGCAGCAGGAGTGGACCTCAGGTGAACTATATGCGTGCACTGCCTTTTCTTCTTTCGGGTGTCGCCACGGCCCGTCGGGAGCAAGCTGCCGGGATAATTTCCCTAGCCGCTCTCCTACGCTCCCATATCGAGACGGATTTTTCTCCTCATTTGGGAAACTCATAGTCCTTGGTAGCGCAGTGACAAATCCTGTGGGCGCAGTGCTCCAGCCATGATATTGCTGTTTCACTGCTATTTTAGAGTTGCGTTTCAGGGCATCCTCAGTACCCGAGTCAGCCCCCCACCCCCCCCTACACACACATACACACTCTGCTCTGAATGCTGGGGACTGTGATTTAAGCGTGACTGTCAGCAGTCGTAATCGTCGAGCGGCGGAGGCACAGGAGAGTTGGAGAGAGCGAGAGCGGGCGGGCGGGCGTGCAAGAGGGTGTGGGGGCACGCATGTGTTGAGGAGGGAAGGGAGGGAGGGAGGGAGGGAGGGAGGGAGGAGGGGGGGGTTACATTGGAACAAACTTCCCACTGCAGGGACCAAGGGACATCAGCCGGAGCGTCACGGGACCGGGGCTCACAGAGAGGTGGAGCGGGGAGGCGGGGGAGAGGTGGGGGAGAGGAGGGGTGTGACTTCACACGTGCCTCGTGTCTCGGCTTTCAGGAGACCTCGTTAGGCTTGATCGATGTGGCCGTGAGAGGAGAAAATAAGGAGACACTAATAACTCATGTAAGATATTCTAACCCTACAACACTCCGCTCATGGCACATGATTAAGAGGCTCTATAATGCACGTTTACGGGGGAGAAAACGAAGACCTACATAGAATATATAGTATCTAATTGGCTTACAACGCGCGTCCAGTCTTCAAAGGGTTACACGGGTCTGTGATGCAGTATGAAACACAGCCTCAGCACCTCGGGCTCGGCCCACTTCTTTTGTGGCATCGTTCCTCCCCACACACACGCTCCGTCTGTGACACGCGGAGCCCTGGAGCAGAGCTCAGGTGGGATCAGTCCAGAAAGCCGCCGCCTTGAGACGAAGAGCCTGGTCTGGAATGGCTGGGGCCCACTACTGCCATCAGTCTCCCATTGCAGCGGGCCAACAGCAGGCAGCGAGGTCGCAGAGCTCACTGCTTGGAAGCCATCCCTCTCCCTGAAGACAGCTCGTACACACCCATTTCCACTGCCCTCAACCCTGGGATTATCTCAAATGGAAAAGAAATTAAATTGGTTTGGCCAAAAAAATAATTATTGGCATCTCATTTATATAGGAAATAATAAAATGTCACTTACGCCCCTCACTGTACAACAGTCCACTGAAATTGCCATTCGGTAATTTTTTTTTAATGATCAATACTATGCCTCGCCATTAAACCCCAATCTCAGCAATTTGTTGTGTTAATGGTTTGAATGTTCCCACTTGATTAATTGAGTTTGATTGCCGTGGTAGCCTGACACAGATGAACCTGTTCATTAGCAGAAAGGATTGGTTTGCAGGTTCTAAATGCATGCACATTCTGTGCACAGGGACTCTGCAAGCAGCCCTCCACCAAAACAGATTTTTAACGCTGTGGACTTGACCAAGAAACCGCAGGCCTATAGGATCTTAATGCATGCTTAGAAGAGCCTACATCCTTTTATGTAGGCAATATCTGTCAGACACAGGAGTCACTGCTTATTGTTATTTATTTCTAAATGCTGCTGTAAGGTAACGGTGGCACACTTGTCATTCAAAATAAAACCTCAGCAAGGTATTATTAAAATAACTTAAGAAGACTACAGCTCTTAGTAGACTTATAGAGCAAACCCAGCTATGCTTTTCAGAACAAAGACTTTCCTAGGTCTTGGACTCTCTCCTTTTTAAGCTCTGAGACTTCCATACCTAGCCGGTCTGGCTTCAGAATGAACTACCCATCACTCTCTCTCTCTATTTTTCCCTCTCCCCATAGTTGAAGTAGGGATAGGCTGTTTCCAGCACTGTTCCAGTACTTCCAATATTTCTCAAGCGGTGGAGACAGCCATTGGCGGGTATAAGAAGATGGAAGAAAGACTGCCATCTCCAGAAGGGGTGTCAGATGGCAGCTGGGATCTCTCTCTCCCCCCTCTCTCTCTTCCCTTCTCTCCCCTCCACTCTCTCTCTCTCTCTCTCTCTCTCTCTCTCTCTCTTTCTCTGTCTCTAACCCCTCTCTCTCTCTCTCCTTCTCTCTCTCTCTCACCCTATCCCATCCATCCCTGCCTCTTCTGTTTCTCGCTTCGACAGCCACTCTGATTCTGCTGACAAGGGATGCAAACTACACCGCTCGATCATTTGTATCACAAGAGGGAGCAGCGGCGGGAGAAGCACTTGATCCCCAAGACGCTGAGAAAAGAGATACGGGGAAGAAGTGGGCATCTGTGTATCTGTGTGTGTGTACGTGTGTGTGTGTGCGTGTGTGTGTGTGTGTGTGTGTGTGTGTGTTGGCTCAGGCCTCACCTGCAAGCGTTTTCCAATCCCCTTACATGGTCTACAATAACCAGCTTTTCTCATAGGCAAAGCGGGGATGCGGCTGTGAGTTCCAGCTAATTGGGAGTATGTATGGGTAGCCTCCCGCCGACCGGCCCAATATACTCTCCCGGAGTTCTTCGGCAAACACACCTTCCCAATTAGGCCAGGGCTGAACCGGCTTGGTTGATTGTACCTGTGTGCAGGTCATAATGTGCAGAGCAGCCTGAACCAAGGGGAGAACTGTATTCTTCAGCAGAAAAAGCCCATTGTGCGCCCACTGGAGAGTGGACAATAAAGCATGCCTCAGAGAATGAAGCAGTCGTTTGGGAACCCTAGCCGAGCAAGTGCCCACCCCCCCTCCCCCCCTCCCCATCGCAGACTTTTGACCGAGGAGAGGGGAACGGGGGGGATTCTCTTTCTCGCTCCGACACCAGTGCACACGCTCATGCTGCCGTAAAACCAGGCAATAAAGCTGACGTCCTCTTGAGGGCTGATGTACAGTCCCTCAAAGAGAGCTGCTGAGAGCCCTAATAAAGCCTTTATTACCAGTGTCAGATTCAAATTAGTGGCGTGCGCCGCACAGTGTCCACGGACAGGCCGTGCCAGCGTTTGCTCAGTCACGCTCCGTTGGCCCCTCAACACCAACCTCCACCTTTGCGTGTCAGGCCCAAACATTTGCGGAGTGGCCATTTAAGGATGGAGCCTGGATAAAGCGAGCCGGTGAAATAAGGACCCTCTCGCGACTGCCAGGGAATCAGAATGAATCGTGGGAAAAGACCGGGAGTAACGGCGAGGCACTTCATCAAGTGTCTCCGGAAGAAAGGTCCGGTGTGGAACCACAATCACACAGCTCAGCTAAATGTAGGAACAGGAGAAACAAATAAAAGCAGAACCAATGGCAGGTAGAGAGGTACGTCAGCCCCCTGCACACACACACACACACACACACACACACACACACACCCCTCATCTACCATGGCACTTATAGAGTTGCACTGATATGGAACTCACAGCTGACAATTTGCATATTGCATTTTAATGATGTTCTTTCATACAACGAGCCATAAAACTTTTAAGAGCTATGAGTTCTTGTGTAGCATAGGTAGGTTCTGCATCTCTACTCATGAGAATCTCACACACACATGCACACACCATAGTCCCCCCTCACCCCCCGCCCCCACCCCCCATCCGTCATTTTACAGACGCACTTTAAACTTTTTCTTGATGACCAACGTCAGTTTGATAGAGGAGCAACGCTGGTCCCCTTACAGCAGCAGACAGAGGTATCCCTAGCATGGGGATTGAGAGGCATCTCCAGAAAGCTCCATGGGACATGGAAAAAAGCATCAGCACCGATAAAAAAAAACATCAAAAACAGCAACAACAAAAAAAACACGGATGACAAATCATGAAAGCTGCTTAGCTGATATTACATCACATCCCTAGGGGAATTTGAGACGGGGGGGGGGGGGGGGGATTCAGAGCGGCAACCACAGCCTTATAACAGCGTCCAAACTTGCTGACAGTGAGAAGGACACTCAGGAGCGTCACTTTCTCTGCCATCTCCTCCATCATCCATGGTGCGAGCAGCAGGGGGGGGGGCAGAAGAACATGAGGTGAAGAGGCGAGAGAGCGGCAAAGAAACGGAACAGAGAGCGAGAGGAGGGCAGAGAGAGAGGGCAAGAGAGAGAGTGGGAGAGAGAAGAAAAAAAAAGAGAGAGAGAGAGAGAGAGAGACAGAAAGACAGAGAGAGAGACGGAAACAGAGAATACAAAGAGCTCCGTTCACTCACCAAGTGCGGCTAGCCAGGAGAGGAGAAGCAGCCTGGGAACCATCGTTGGAAGTCTTCTCCTCCCGTGCGCGTTGAGCTGCTGACGCCGAGACAAAGTTAGCGGGCGCTTCGGTCCGGGTTGGATAGAGTGCGTGTGGAGTTGAAAGTGAGACGCAGGTATCGTAGCTCCCTCCGTCAGCTGCTCTCACTCAGTGGGCGAGCGCGCGTCTGTGTGGTGCGAGCGTGTGTGAGCCCTGTGTTCACTCGGGCTCTTTCTCTCTCTCTCTCTCTCTCTCTACCTCTTTCTCTCTCTCTGTCCGCCGCTGTTTCCCGGTGAATCAGTAAGTCTTCAGTCCTCACTCCTGTCTAGTCCTCAGCCTCACTCACTCCAGTTTTGCTCACAGCCTCCCTTAGGTCTCTCTCTCTTTTTCTCTATCTCCCCCTTTTCTCCCTCTTGCCTTTCCTTCTGTTCACAGTCTGTTTTGCTCTACCATTGTGTTTCCCCCATGCTCTGCTATCTCTCTCTCTCTCACAGTTTCTCTCTCTCTCTCTCTTTCTCTCTCTCTCGCTTATCCCCCTCCCTATCTGTCTCTTTCTCCCTCTCTCGCTCTGCTCCTCGTCACTCTCTCCCTTGCGCTCTAGCTTGCCAGCAAAGCCGGCACAGTGAGTGGAGAGAGTGCTTAGGCGCTTTGCTCCTCCCTCTCCCCGCTTGCTTGCCTGCCTCCCTGCCATTCAGTTAAGCCCCCACTGAGGTTGTTGCCTTTCCCGGGGAAACCCTCCAGGACGTTGAGGCATGAGGGGGGGGGGGGGTGGATGAGGGGGGTGGGAGGCGGATGGATGGGGGGCACGTGGATGCTAGAGTACATAAC